>PVIY010019450.1:9071-45879 GCA_004026745.1 Myrmecophaga tridactyla | reverse complement strand
TTAGATTTAGCATCACTAATTGCAGAAGACACTCCCCTTTGGCTGATTACAAATGGAATCAGCTGTGGATGCAGCTGACGTGATCATGACCTAATCCTATGAAATGTCCTCATTGCAACAGACAGGCCAGCACTTGCCCAATCAGATAAACAGGTACCACAACTTGGCCAAGTTGACACGTGTCCCTAACCATGACAAAATGCAACAAGCAAGGAGATTAAGCTGGCAACCACCACATACCTACTCTGAAGGCCAATATTCATGCTGTGAAGAGGGAACAATTCATCAGAAGGCAAGGAGTCCAATACTTTTTTTGACCCCCTAGTCTCAATTGCCCCTTCCCAGTGCCAGAGATGCACTTTTAAATACCATGACAAGGGCAAGTTGGAGAAGACTGCCTGATAATTACAGACAAAGGTTCAACTGGAAAAACTGCAGGCAGAGATTTCATGAGCAGCTCAAAAAAACAGGCATCCATACATCAACCAAACTGGCTCTAATTGCTCCTAAGAAGGAGTTAAAGGAAGGTGATATACCTGAAATTGAATGGTGGGACTCATCATCCCCAGTGGTTTTGACCTTACAGAGGAAAATCCCAAGAAGGGAGATTATTTCAGAATCACAAATCTCATTGAACATCCAGCCCAGCTCAATCCTTCAGTCGCCAATGACACTCCAGTCACTCTGAGTATATCTCACCAAGAAGGACAGAGGAAACTTCAGAGGCAAACAAGGAGGGAAACACAGAAGGAACTACATCTGGCCCTGATGCCTCTTCCATGACCCAAAGTGAAAATTTACAATTTAATGTATTAGGAACAGAAGCTATTCAGGATCCCACAAAAGCAGAGTCCATGTCAGAGCTCAGATGGTAAAAAGATAGAAAACACATGAAGAAGCCAATGCTGCCTGAAAACTTAAAGCAGAATAGAGAAAGGTCATGCTAATTAAAAAACTTAAAGATGACATTTGGGTGGGCCATGGTGGCTCAGCAGGCAGAGTGCTCGCCTGCCATGCCAAAGGACCCAGGTTGGATTCCCGGTGCCTGCCCATGTAAAAAAAAAAAGATGACATTTGACCAGGGGTACATATATCTGTATATAGAGTTTGAAATTTGAGCAGTCCACCAAAGAAGTTCAAGATTGAGGCCAGTGCTGGGCAACTGTACCTGGCAGGCCTCCATACATCAACCAAACTGGCTCTCATTGCTCCTAAGAAGGAGTGAAAGGAAGGTGATACACCTAAAATTGAGTGGTGGGCCTCATCATCCCCAGTGGTTTTGACCTTACAGAGGGGTGGTGGTACTGCACAAGGATGTCAACAGGGTAGTAGGGGAAGGGGGCCCCAAGGCCCAGAAGAAATTTAAGCATCTTTTGCTCATCAGATAAAGTGGGATGAAGGGGGAGGATGATGAAGAAAGTTGTGAAGAAAACCAAGAAATTTGTACTATTCTGAGGGGTACTGCAAAAGATCAGAGCTTTGGGGAAATGAAATTCAAACAGTGTCCTACAGAAAACATGGCTCAGGAGCATTTCAGAAAACCTGGAGCTGAATGCTACTGGGACCCTGCACTGAGTGAATCTGTGTTGGAGTCCACTGACTGAGACTACTGCAAGCCCTTGCCTCTCCCCCTTATCTTCGTCTCTTCAGTCTTCTCTCTAATTCTTCTTCCCATCCCACCTCCACTTGTTTGTGTGACCTCAAGAGCTATGCCAAGCAGACACTGTGACAGAGGGAGAACTTGCTCCCTTCCCCTGTCAGCATGGTGCTGCCCTTTAGTTCTCTTATGTGTACATTATTAAAGAGCTATTAAAAAAAGAGGAAATGAATTAAATGCCAGTCAAAACACAAAACATAGAGATTGACAGAATGCATAAAATGACCAAACTACACATTGTTTACAAGAGATTCACCTTAAATTCAAATGCAAACAGGTTGAAAGTGAAAAGGACAAAAAATATATACCATGCAAACAATAACCAAAAGAGAGCTGCAGTAGCTATACTAATATTAGATAAGATAGACTTTAAGTCAAAAACTGTTAGGAGGGATACACATCGCATGTGTGAGCCTTAGCAAAGGCACATGCACAAGATCCTGATGTTACCCCACACATGCACAGACATTCTGGGGGAACAGGAGCCAGAGCTGCCACCCACCCCACAAAGGTCATCATGTTTTGAATGTCTGACCTGCACATAAGACAGGTCTCAAATCCCCCACCCCCATTTTCACTAAAAAAAGAAATTACAGAGCTTTGCCTCCTAGAATAAAAATAGAGAGAATCAGCTAGAGAAAAAAACGGAATGACAAAAACCTATATTGTATATTTTAAATTTATATATTTAATGGAAGGAGAGGGGCAGAGGAGTAGGAAGAAAGTACGAAAGAGGAAGTAAGAACAGTGGTGGCATCAGGGAAGTAGTGGGCCCAAGGCACAGTCTTTACCCCATCCCAGCAGGTGGTCTCCCTGCTCTCAGCACCACCACCCTGGCAGGCAGCTCTCATCCCCTGTGGCAGTTCTGAGTCTGCAGCAAGAGACTGCAACCCCTTTAGAGGCAGACACCCCAGCCACGCTCAGTTTTTAGCTCAGGTCACTTAGGGAAGGAGCTGGTGAAGGCAGAGAGGCCCAAGGGGATTATGGCTTTGCCCTAAATCCTTTGCCACTCAAACCCTGAACTTCTAGCTTTTTTTTTTTTTAAGGATATGTTAAACATCTAAACTGTTAATAACAAGTGTTTGAGAATTAGAAACAGTTTAAGTTTTTGTTTTTTAAAAAAATTCAAACTAGTGTTCATATGTTTCTAATATAAAATAAAACAGCTGATATCCCATATTGAAACTTATCCTTCAAATACAACAAGTCTATCCTGCCACTGCAATCAAATTACATGAATTTGGGTGTTTATTCCTCTGGATTCTCAGAAAAAGAGTAAGACAAGTTTCTGAATAATCATGAAGCTTAAACCTGCAAGCAGACCACGTGGCATTATTTTTGTACCTGTTAAACTTCACATCCATGATGGTGGTGAGGAAAAAAGCTAAAGGGAGCTAAAGAGGTCTCTGCCTGTTCCAGCTCTGGCTGGGTCCCCATGACCTTCATGAGCGCCTGGGCTCCAACCCCTGCTAACAAGTGGCTTATTCCCACCTCCTTCTTCCCAAGTTGGCATAAACATGAGTATGTGTTCATAGTGAGCTTTTATTTCATATTGCAAATATAAATAAAGGAAAAATTTAAGGTTAAAAAATTTTGAGTGGCAAAGAGAGTCATTATATACTGGTAAAGGGGTCAATTAAATAAGACATAACAATTATAAATAAATATGCACTTAACATGAGAGCCCTGAAATATATGAATAAATTATTGACGGATTCGAAGGGAGGAAAAGATGAGTCTACATTAATAGGATGAGCATTCAATAAACCACTTTCAATAATGACAGAATATCTATGATCAGTAAGGAAATAAAGGACTTTTACAATACTATAAAACAACTAGACCTAATAGACATGCACAGTACATTTCACCAAATAATCACAGAATACACATTCTTCTCCTGGGCAAATGGGTCATTCTCCCAGGACAGACCATATTTTAGGTCACAAAAAAGTCTTTATAAATTTTAAATAATGAAATTATACACTACATCTATTCCAACCACAGTGGAATGAATCTAAAAATCAGGAACAGTGGGAGAACTGGAAAATTCACAAATATCTGGAAATTCAACAATGCACCTTTAAACAACTAAGGGTTCAAAGGAGAAATCATAAAGTAAATTAGGAATTATTTTGATGTGATTGAAGAGAAAATACAACATACCAAAACTTATGGGATGCAGCAAAGGCAGTGCTAAGAAGGAAATTCATAACTCTAATTGTTTATATTTTAAAAAGAAGAAAGCTCTTAAATCAGACATAGTCTCACCACTGGATGATCTATAAAAAGAGGAGCAAACTAAGCATGAAGAACAGAAGGAAAGAAATAAAGAGTGAAGCAGATATAAATGAAATAGGGAATAAAAATAAAGCAGAGGGTGTACCACAGTGGTTCAGCAGGCAGAGTTCTCGCCTGCCATGCCAGAGACCTGGGTTCGATTCCTGGTGCCTACCCATTAAAAAAAAAAAAAATAGAATCAACAAAACCAGAAGTTAGTTCTATGAAAAGATCAGTAAAATCAACAAACCTTTAGCTAGACCGATGACAACAAAAAGCGGATACAGATAACTAAAATCAGAAATGAAAGGGAGGGCTACTACTGCTCACCTCACAGAAATAAAAATATTTATAAGAAGATACTATGAACTACTAGACACTAACAAATTAGACACCCTAGATAAAATGGACAAATTCCTAGAAACACACAAACAACTTACACTGACTCAAGAAGAAACAGATGATTTCAACAGACCAAAAGCAAGAAGATTAAATCAGAAATGATAAACTTCCCAACCAGGGAAAGAAAAGTCCAGGACCAAAAGGCCTCACTGGCAAATTTTACCAAACATTCCAACATTCCAACATTAATATCAATCCTGCAAAAACTCTTCCAAAAAAACTGAAGAGGAGGGAATACACCCTAACTCAAAGCCAGATAAAGATATCACAAGAAAAGAAAATTACAGACCAATATCCAGTATAAATATAGATGCAAACATCCTCAACACTACTAGCAAACCAAATATTAGCAAACCAAATCCAATAGCACAACAAAATAATTATATATGAGGTCAAGAGGGACTTATCCTCTTAATAAGTATGCAAGAGTATTTCAATGTGGGTGGCTGCCGTGGCTCAGCAGGCAGAGCTCCGACCTGCCGTGCTGGAGGTCTGGAGTTTGATCCCCCGTGCCTCCGGCCCATATGCAAATTTAAAAAAAAAAAGAGTCTTTCAATGTAAGAAAATTGATTAATGTATACAGCACATTAACAGAATGAAAGAATTTTAAAAAATGGTTGTCTCAATTGACACAGGAAAGGCATTTGACACAATCTAGCACCTTTTCTTGAGGAAACACACTTAGAAAACTAGTGATAGAAGGAAACTTCCTCAACATGATAAAGGGCTTATATGAAAACCCACAGATAACTTCCTACTTAATAGTGAAAGACTGAGAGCTTTCCCCTCTAAGATCAGGAACAAGACAAGGATTCCCACCATCATCAGTGTTATTCAACATCGTAACAGAATTTATTGCCAGAGCAATTAGGTAAGAAAAAGAAATAAAAGACATATAAATTGGAAAGAAAGGAGTAAAACTTTCCCTCTTTGTGGATAATATGATCTGATATAGAGAAAATGCTGAAAAATCCACAACAAAACTAAAACTAGAAACAATTCAGCAAAGTGGTGGGGTACAATGCAATAATCAGTAGTATTTCTATTAGTGAACAATCTGAAGAGGAAATCCAGGGGAAAAAAATCCCATTTACAATACAAACTAAAAGATTATATCAAGGAATAAACAGGACTTTAATTACAATTACAACTTTTGTGCACTGAAGTACTTCATCATGAAAGTAAGAAGTGAACCCATAAAAGGAAAGAGAATATTTGAACCTCATATCCAATAAGGATGTAATATCCAGAATACATTTAAAAAAATCTTACAATGCAAAGAAAAACAACCCATTCAAAAAATGGACAATGACTGGATTAGATACTTCCCCAAAGAACATATACAAATAGCCAAAAAACACATGAAAAATGCTCAACATCAATAGCCATTAAGGAAATGCAAGTCAAAACCACAAGGAAAGAAGTCAAACCACAGTGAAATAACATTTCACACCTACCAGAATAGTGACTATTCAAAAAATGGAAAATAAGTGTTGGTCAGGATGTGGAGAAATAGGAAAACGTTCATCATCAGTGAGAATGTTAAGTGCTGCAGCTTCTGTGAAAGACAGCCTGGTGACTCCCTAGAAAGTTAAGTATAAAATTACCATATGACCCTACAGTCACACCTTTTAGTTATATACCCAATTATACCATTATAATAGTATCATTTCCTCAGTTGTAACAAGCATACTAAATTAATGCAAAGTATAAATAATACAGAAACCAAGTGTGTGTGGTGGGATATAAGGGAACTCTATTTTTTGCATGATTTTTCTATAAGCCTCCAATCTCTGTAATAAGAAATTAAAAATTTAAAAAAACACAAACCTGAAAGTAGATCCTGGAGTGGTCAGCAAATTTTAAGGGATAAATTGCCTTGAAGGCAAATGTGAATAATGGCACTGAAATCAAGGAGACTAAATCTTGTCTCACAATAAAGCCAGGGACCATGAAAAGAGGCCAGTATAATCCCAAATTGTGGGACTCTTCCATCAGAAGCTAACACAAATCTCCTGTGGAGGAAAATGTCTAAAATTGAGGCCTGCACAATGCCTAAAAATTAAAATCAAGCAAATTCAATACAGTCAGAGATCACAAAACAGGTAAGGAAACAAGCCATCATGAGTGAAACGCAACAGAAACAACAAACAATAGAGTTAGAACTCTTTGGACTTTGAATACTGAAATTATAAAATTGAGACCATAAAACAACTATAATGTAATATATGAAGAAATAACGGCTGGAATCACAAAACAGAGAAAGAAAGAAATAATTTTAAATGATCAGACAAATTGGTAATTATTTCTAGATATAAAAAAAGTAATTGAAAAAAATCAAAGTATGGTTAAATATCAGATGATACATAATGAATAGCAAACTAGTAAAATAAAGTGGTAAATAAAAGAACTTAACAACAAGTTTACCAAGACAGACAGCAAAATGTGGCATAGGAATAAGAGATTATGATACATGGGAAACAGAATGAGATGGCCTTTCAGTCAAATAATCAGATCCACAAAAGGAGCGAATAGAGAGAATGGGTATGAAACAATATTTAAAGAGATAGTAACTGGTGATTAATACAAAACATAATGTATCCCAAGCAAAATAAAAAATAAATCCAGAACTAGACATATAGTAGTGAAAACACAGAAGAATACCAAGAACAAAGAAAAAATTATCAAAGCAGTCAGAGAACAAAGAAAAATCATGCAGAGCTGGCAGCAAACTTCTCAACAACAACAGAACCCCCCAAAACAGCAGTATAATATTCTCAAGGGGCTGAGAAATAATCATTAAACCTAGAATTTGATATCCAGAGTTTCACTAAAAAACTCCTAAGACAGAAAATAATCAAAGAGATAGGAAAAAACAGTGAACAAGTAAAATGGCTACCGCTATACAAAGATAGTCAAATATAAGTAAATCTTATCCTATAAAATAATAAAAATAACAATGATGTGAAAGCGAGGGGTAAGGGGTATGGTATGTATAACTTTTTTTTCTCTATTATCGTTTTATTTCTTTTTCTGTTGTCTTTTTATTTCTTTTTCTAAATCGATGCAAATGTTCTAAGAAATGAATATGCAACTATGTGATGATATTAAGAATTACTGCTTATATATGTAGAATGGAATGATATCTTATTGTTTTGTTTGTTTTTTTTTTAATTAATAAAAAAATAACAATGATGTCACATTTGTGAGTTTAAAGGGACAGAAGTAAAGTACTGGATCGCAATATAAGTTTGGAGGAAGTAATCAAAGTTAAAATGTTCTGAGGTTCTTGTTTCAAGAAAAGGGAATGGAATGTGGAGAACAAAGAACTGGTATTAATAAATTTGGATAGTGGGCTAATATCATGCTTTAAAATTTGCATATATTTTATAAATCTTCCTTTGAATAAATTGAGATTATTTGTAGAAAGAACCTGGCTGGAGAAACATGTTGCTTCCAGATGTTCAACACAAAGAACAAACATATTTCTTTGGTGTCTCCTTTCTCTTTTCTAGCCTCTTCTGAACGCCTCCACTTAGCTTATTTACCAAACAACATGGACTAACTTCATGAATGAAAAATAGAGGAGACTCATTTAGTTATACTTTTCTTCGTCCCTGATAACAGCATCCTCTAGATTAGCAGGGATCAGGTGAGATTTGTGCTTGCTAAATAGAAAATTAGCTACATGAAATGCATTAATAAGCTTCAGCAGCTTTTGTAGGAAGAGGTCAATTTCATAAAAACAGGAATTTAGAACAGTATTTGTATCTGTGTAGGAGGGAGAGGGAGCAGCATTTCTGCTATGTGTATATATATATATATATATATATTAGAGTTGGGTATGTTGTGTGTGAGGGTGGTTGTGATATGTACAAGAGAATGACTGGGGTACATATCCTGGGGAGTATAATTCAATGTTAACACATGGAAGTGAGTGAGTGTTGGGGTGTCAGTGAATGTGTTCAAAAGATGAATGCATTGGGGAGGTGTGTGTGTCAGTGTGTCTGTATCTAGAAATGTCTGTGTTCAAGGGATAGTGGAGAGAATCATGTGTGTGCTGTGAACGATGATGTGAAGGAGTTTATGAGCATGGAAAGTATTGAGTATGTGTGGGTATTCAGGTGAGCATGTAAGTCTTTTTTTCCTTCACCCAATCCATCTTTTCAAATTACTAAATTACTTCTGATTAGGAATTTCACTGAAGACAACCCAGTGTATTCACCCTCCAAATATGAAGGGAATAATGGTCCTCACTAGACCAGCAAGCATGCCAAATCTGTCCCCAAATGTTAGCAAGAACATTGATTCACTTTACATGCTGGGTAACTGCCCTGTGACAGATAAATAATATCCACAAGCAGCCAAATCCTGTTTTTCTTATTTTTTTCCCAGCATCTGAGCAAGAGAAAATATCTAAGGGCCTGACATGTTAATGACTTTTCAATCACAAAGCTGATCTGAACTCTCTCATATGTAATAACAGAGCAAATACTCTGTTATGTGGCAGAGCAGAGAATAAATAATGGAATGTTTTGGTTTACCAGTTACCAGCCATATCATCATATCAATGCTATTTCAAAATAATTCCAATTCACCTGAAAGCTAACATTATACCCAATTAAATCTCTGTCACATTCCAAAAGGACCTTGGTAAGAGCAAAGAAATTGAAACTTAAAAGGTGAGTGGAAAGGGTCTACCAGTGGTTCAGTGGAAGAATGCTCGCCTTCCATGCAGGAGACCTGAGTTTCATTCCCCAGACAATGCACCCTCCCCCAGCCCCTCCAAAAAAGGTGAGTTGGAATCCATTGCATCACAAAGTAGCACTATTGTTTTAGGACAGTCGTTTTTGGTTGATGATTCATATTGCTCTAAAACTAAGAAGATAATTCCACCTAACTCACAAGGTTTTCAGATGATCAAATAAATTCTTACATAACAGTATTCAGAAACTCTAAATGCCAGTAGAGATGTCAACTATTTTTATTATGATATTTAATATAACTATTCTGTAGATGTGCAAAGACACTGACTTAACAAACAAGTTTGTTAAAATGTATTCCAAGGAACCAATCCGTAGTGTGCATAGATATGCCCCTTTGATGAATGCCATTGCTATGACTAATGTCTAGTAAAATAGCAAATTTGCTGAACCACAAAAGCTTGTATTCTGAATGACAATCTCAACCCCTAATGCGTGAATAACAAAACTCAGCAAAACTCTATCCCATGTGTGTACAAAGTTTAAGAAGCATATTTCATGCTATTGCTGGAAAAAAAAAGTTGGAACATGGTTTTATAGTTCCCTTTGTAGGAAAACCTCAAAATAAAGGACTAGAATATTATATGAAAATAGAAAATCCATTTGCTGTGAAATTAAATATCACACCCTTCAAATCGCAAAGCAGTACATTAAGATTTTTCTCCACTGGAAATAAAAATAGAAGACCTTGAGATTAACTGTGCTTTTAAAAACTGAGTAAGATATGTAGCACTTTGTGGCAAATTTTAGCAAAAGTAAATTATTTTAACTAGGTGGTTGTAAAAGGGTCATATCTTTGTTTTCAGAGCTGTCTTGAGTGTATTCCCTGATTCTGTGATACGGATGCATAAAATCATTCCCTAGTTTCCTTCTTCTCCTCAAGCAACATGCCTGGCTCTCCTGGTCCATACATTTCTTTCTTTCTCTGGCTGCAGGCAGAAGAAACATAATCCAAGGACTTGTGCTCTAAGTCCTCCAGTCCTTCTTAAAGAGAATGTTGAGAACATATACATAATGCCACTTATCACTCTTTCCATCAGTGAGTGGCAGAGTATAAGCTAACCTGGCTGTCATTCTACTGTAGTGATCTCTACCTCCTTGATCTCATCCATCTCTCCACTTCCCCCTTACTTTCCATACCCTACCACTGCGCCCTCTGGAATTGCCACCAAAGAAGATAAATAAAAATGGTGCAGCCTGAAAACAATATGGTTCAATATAGAATTACTAAATGACACAGCAATTCCACTTCTACATATATATTCAAAGAAAATGAAAACAGGGTCTCAAACAGATATGCGTGAGACATATTTCCATCATGCTTCCTTAAGGAGCTAAGAAGACATCAAAAAAAAAAGACCCAATCTCTCACTTTTATCTTTGATTTCACATATATCCTTTGCTGGTTCAGAAGAAGCCAAAGTAAAGACAATCTAACCACATGTACGGCATCATTTTAGCCAACTTAATCCACTGAAGTCTAGCCCAGCTAGTCTACTAGCTCAGTGTTCTTCTCACAACATCCTGGATGATTTCTCTATTCATATGAATGACATAATACTTAAATGTCTCAATTACTCGACCTTCTCATCTCTAATGACCATCTCCTACATCACTACTATATTTCAGTTTTCTTCATACCAGAAGTAACAGGATTGGTTTGTGTTTATATAAATTCATGTTGGAACTTATATAAACTTCAAAAGGGCCCTTACTCTGCCTTGCAATCCAGCTGCCCTAAACTAATAAACTCAGGCCCCTACTCTCCATTAAGACTATCAGGAACCTTCTCCAATTTCCTCAAACCTCCTAGCACAACACTTAAACCCCACCTACTCTCTCACTTACAGCGACAAGACCACCATCTGCTCCATCAAGAAGAAAGAAGCCACAAGGCAAGGACTTCAACCTTAACTACATCTGCACTCACTGTCTTGTCTAAGATGAAACCCTCCATCTCAATTCTGGATAATATGCCCACCCTCATTATCAGGAACATCCCACTGTTGGTTATTTGTCTCTCCTCTTCATGTATAATTAACATTTCAGTCTAAGCTAGATCATCAACATTTAAACATCCTCAAGTCTCACATATCTTAAAAAATAAGCTTTCCTTGGCTCCATGTTCCACCTTAATTTCACCCTGTCTCTTTTCCTATGCCAAGCCCCTTGAAAGACATTTCTATTCTAACATTGTCTGCTACCTCATCTAACAATCAAACCTGATTGACTTAAACAGAAATAACTCTTAACTAACCACTCCATGACATGCCTGTAGTTAAATCCAGTGGACGCATTTCAGAAACCAAATTACTTTATCTCCTCCCAAATTTCATTGAATCATTCAAGTAATATTAAATGATCCCTTACCAGCTGCTCACCATCACTATTCTAGGCCCTGAGATACATCCATGAATAAAATTGACAAAATCTCTGCCCTCCAGTATTTCAATTGCATGTGTATATGGTTGGGGGGAGGGGAGGAAGGGTGACAGAAAATAAAGATATGGATAGTGGATAATGACTAAGTGAATGAATGAATGATGTACAGATGACAATAAATATGCAATGTATGTAGTATCAAAAACACTAAGGTAGTAAAAGAGGGGTAAAGAATGCTATGTGACATAAAACCTGTGAAAAGAGACCTAATAGAAGTGAGGAACCAGCCTCTCAGATATTTGGGAGAATGTTCTTGGGAGAAGAAATAGCAAGTGTGGAGTTCCTGAGACTGGGTCATTTGTAATGTGTTCTACAAAGAAACTGGTGTGGGGAGAGTGGTAGACATCAAGTCATGGTGTTATGGGGGCTGATTACATAGGTCTTGTAGGACCTGAGACACAGTAAGGAGTCTGGATCACACTTATGGGAGAAGAATTGGCAAGATCCACACAGGCCTTGTGAATTGGCCTGGGACCCACACAGGCCAGCATGTGTTACACATGATCCCTGCCCTGCATTCACTCTTGCCTTGTTTTGATCAGTCCTCCACACAGAAAGCCTAGAAATCTTTTCAAAATTCCAATCTGATCAAGTCTACAGATTCATTTCTCCCTGGGTCAAAAATAATTCATCCTTAAAGGGACTACAAGCTTCAAATGTGCTATGGTCTGGCCCTCCCACCTCTGCAGACACTCAATCACTTGCTTTCTCTGCTTCAGCCTCTCTGGACATCTCTCCATTCCTCTTCCTAGCTAAGATGCTGTTCCCCTCCTCCCTACCTCTTTACCCTTCAGATTCAGCTCGGGTGTCACTTCCTGAGGGAAGCCTTTACCCTTCATATACCCACTCTTAGTTCCATGTACCTCTCTCCCAGCATTTAGCACAGTTCAATTTTAATAGCCTTTAAATTCTAAGAGGGCAGGAACTTTGCCCTTCTTCTTAGTATCCTCCCATCTAGGCCACTCCTCACACATACTAGGCATTCAATATATGCATAAGGATGTAAATTATTGGGAGTTGTCACAAGGATTACAGGAACTGATGAAAACAAAGAAAGCCACAGATACAAAGGCACAGCACTTTAACGCACATAAAAGGTGAAATATTCTAGCTTCATTAAGGCAGACAAAAACAAAGAACTAGGCACAATGGGTAGCCACCCTCTATAATGAGCCTATATTACTCAAAATCTTGAGCACTTTTAGTACTGTTATGAATGGGCTAATAGAAGGATAACTTGTCTGGGAGACAGAAAACCTACATGGTACTCCATTCTCTGCCACTATCCAGCTGTGTAATTTTTGAAAAGTTGTATTATCCACCTGGCTCTTGGTTTTCCCCTCTGCTAAAGAAATCTAGCCCAAAATGGATTCCATGTCCCCTTCCAGGTCTAGAATCCAACACCACATGTGATCATGATTAATAAACATATAAGCAGAAGAGCAATAAAGGAAAGGCCTCTGTGTTCTGGGAAAGAAGAAAAGAAACAGATAAGCCAAAAGAGCAGAAAAGGATATCCTAGAAGATGCACAGACATAAGAACACACACAGTATCCGGGTGACAATTAGTTACATACCAAGCTTGAAAAAAAAATCGCCCCTTGACCTGCCCATTGCAGATGCTGCTCTACCAATGCTGTGATTCCCAGATTCAGTTAGTCCCTCTACTGGAAACTGTGCAAGACCTCAGGCTGTCTTGTTCGCAACAATCTCATTTTTATTTTCCCACTGTAGTTCTCTAAAAACGTGAAAAGGCCAAGGCTATACCATGCATCATACGCATGTCAGTAATTTCAACCCCACAGCCATGCTGGACAAGAGAATAAACAGATAACTGAGTAACCTCGGTCTCCAGGGTCTGGAGATTTCATTTTCATCCCCCTGACAGGGAAATCAGGCTGCACCTGGAGGATCCACAGAGGCTGTTTAATAAGACATTTGTTTACTTCCTTCTGCTACTTCTGACAATATAATCTTTTCTGATTCTTTCCATGGTCTGACTCTAAATGAAGAAAGTAGGATCTTGCAGTTGGTGGGCAATGAACCTGAGACATCCCTGGTAATCCGCCAGCTCTGCAACACCCAATCCCTATGCAGGAATGGAACAAAGGCAGAAAGTATGTTCCTGGCAAAAATAACCATTCCTCCTGTCTGGGACAGATCACAGTCTTCAGGAGACAGGGGGAATGGGGAGTTACTTTTGCTCATTTTTCCATTACAAAAAAATTGAAACGCCCACTTCAATAAATGACAGTCTTCACTGGGCTTAAGATAAATTTAAAGAGTCTTCTTTTATCTTTGCAATTAACTGATGACAGTACATCACACCTGTTCTAGTTTGCTAGCTGCCGGAATGCAACACACCAGAGACGGATTGGTTTTTAATAAAAGGGGATTTATTTTGCTGGTTCTTCAGAGGAAAGGCAGCTAACTTTCCACTGAGGTTCTTTCTTACATGGAAGGAACAGGATGGTCTCTGCTGGTCTTCTCTCCAGGCCCCTGGGTTCCAACAACTTTCCCCGGGGTGACTTCTTTCTGCATCTCCAAAGGCCTGGGCTGAGCTGCAAGGGCTGAGATGAGGAATGCCGAGCTGCTTAGCTGTGCTACATTGCGTTCTCTCATTTAAGCACCAGCCAATTAAGTCAAACGTCACTCATTGCAGCAGACACGCCTCCTAGCCGACTGCAGATGTAATTAGCAACAAATGAGGTTCACGTACCATTGGCTTATGTCCGCAGCAACAAGGCTAGGTATGCTCACCTGGCCAAGTTGACAACTGAATCTAACTAACACAACACCCAACTAGTAAAATTAAGCATAATTATAAAACTGGAGAACAACTGCATGGTCAGAGGAAGACAAAGGAATGCATGGGAAGCCAGGATATGGAGGAGGCAGAATGAGCAAGAAGAAATACAATTTTCTTAGAAGTCAGTTCATTCTGTCCCTTCATCCTCTGCCTTCCTCTGCATCTTTCACAGAGTTGAAAACATAAAGAGATTTTACAGTGTGGGGAAACCATATACCCCCTTCCTTCACTACAGAGTTTTGCAGGGGCAGGCTCTTGCTTGACTGGACTCCATTTATTTCATTTCCCTTCCCATCCTACCATGCCCCCTGCCCCTAGTGTTTGAACAGAGGTGAAGAGAGGGAATGGAGAAGGTTAGAAGCTTACCTAATCAGTTTCACTATTTAATTATGGGGGATACAGCAACCAACAAAACAAAGATTACTACACATGGACCTTACAATCTAGGGGGGGCAGAGTTAGACAGTAAACAATAGACATAATAAATAAGTAAATATTAAGGTGTGTTAGAAGGTGATAAAGGCTCGCAATAGGGTGACCAGATAAATTTATCATCCAAACTTGGATATTTTGGAAAATGAATTGGAGGCACTATTAATAATTATACTGAAACCACAGACATAAACTGAACTGTTCTGTGTCAACAGAGAGACAAAGTTACACTAGCCATGGACAAGGAAAAGCAGCTCAGCCTGAGGAGGGTCAGGATGGTGGGGCAGAGAGGGATATCTTTTGCAGTTTTTAGTAGAGTGGTCAGGGTAACCTCAGGGAGGAGGTGATACCTTTCTTAGCCTCAGTTTCCTCCTCATCCTTTAAACGAAACAGCTTGGCTTAAAAACTATTTCTAAGGTTGCACTCCATTCTAACATTCCACAATCAAAGATCCAGACCAATGGAATCCCCTTCTCTGGTCTGATATAAAAACTTGGAGGGGAAGGTACTTGGGGTGGCTGAAAAGGCCCACCAGAGAGTCCTGAAAATAATATTTGGGGATAGTATACTTCACTCTGTTGCTCTCTGAACGCCCCCCTTTAAAGCACGAAATGTATCTCCTTGAAATTGCACAGGCAAACAATGTCTTCTGGTCCCTGGGAGACTGTGTCCCGGCTCACAACTGCTGTCAAGGACATAATTCCAGGGTCAGTGTGTGGTCCACCCCCACTGGTGATCATTGTTCTTCAGTCGACCTGTCTATCCTTGTCAAGATGGTGTGTAAAGTCATTTTTCAAAAGGGGATTGAGGTAACAGAATTGCTGACAAGATTTTTATGGAGTTCTGATTTTACAAGAAGAGAATGTTAGATTTCGAATATAAGGAGATAAAAACGAGAGGAAGACATCCAGGTGAACAAGTGCAGTGGCAGTTGATACACGAGGCACTCAGGGAGGTAGGAGTCAATGCCATATGAGGGCTAAGAGAACTGTCTTCGAAGTCAATCAAAACTGGGTCCCAATCAGCCAGGAGATAAATTGAACTTCCATGAGCCTCAATGTGCTCACTTGTTAAGTGATGATAATAACAACAATCTCATGGGGATTAACTAAATAAGTATAAAGTAATTAGCATAGTACCCAGCACACAATAAGCACTCAGAACATGGGGGACACGGCAGTTCTATTGTCATGGTTATTGACTTAGTTGTTCCCTTAGAAGTGATAAAGACAGAGCTTTTTACAACCTTAGAAAACTCTTGGATTCTGGAAGGAAAGAAAGAAGCAGCACAAGAGACAGACTAGCACAAGACAAGAGCCAAAAGAAAAGCACAAGGTAAGAAGGTAGGAAGAAAAATTGGAATGATGTTACTTCAGAGAAGGTGACTGGTGTCATCGAGTGCAACAGAGAAAGAAAACCATTGTGGATCACCATTGCACTGGAAATATGTGGATAATGAAAAAGGTTATGTTCAATGGTTGGCATTGGATTAAAGAGTGAAGGAAAACCACTTTAAAGAATAAATTAACTCAGTAGATGCATTTGTCCAAAAATTCCAGTAAAAGGGAAAAAAAGTAGCTAACCTGTGTTTAAAGGTGGAGTGGGAAAAAAAAAAAAAAAGTGGGGTGGGGGAGATTATACATGTCAGTGAAAGAAGGGTTAATTTTGAGACCAAGGATCTGGAAGCTAGTGGAAGGGGTGTCTTCTACAGCCCAAGTAGAGAAGTCACATTTGCCTTAGACTCATCTTTCCATGCCTGCTCTGTAAAATCTAGAAATAGAATGGAATCCCCACAATACCAGACCAGAAGCTGGGAGACTTGCAATGCTAGGGAACACTTTTTCAATGAATGAATCAACAAGAATTCTTATTCATCTTCCAGGAATAAGCCCATCCCTGTCCTATGGATCCAACTCTCTGTATGTCAGAAATGTTCTTTGGAATCCTCCCAGAGAGACTAAAGGCAAAAGCAGGAATAATCCAAATCTGCCCCAGCCTTTCCCCATATCTGGATCTTGAAATTGAGCCAGCGTTGGACTGCCCACCAGAACACAAACTTACAGAAGTATGCCCACCACATGCCTTTACCCAAATTAATCCTGATTGGGATGTCCTGCTGATCCTCTGCCAAACAAAATCCTCAAAGATTTAACTCAACTCTCAACTGCTCTGGCAGGCTTCCCTAAGTGTTCTAGCCCAGAGCCATCTCACCTTCTCTGAATTTGCCCTTGGAATGTATTGCCCGGTATTGGCAGTGATGTTTCCATGTGTGAAAGCTAAAACCATACACTGCTAGGCTTCCGAGGCTTTTATGAAGACAGCCTTTATTGAACCTTTTCCAGAAGCATATAAAAAACAGTGTCACCTTCTTGGCTTATTTAAGACTTTGTAGTGGAGCCTGCATAAAAGAGACTCCTGGATGGATACTCAGATCTCACAGACTTAGATTCTGAAATAACTGCTTCACCAGCAGTTACTATAACTGTGTAACAAATTACACCAAAAATTGTAACAAACTACTCCAAAACTTAGTGATTTAAACAGCAACAACTTCTTTTTTCCCCTCACAAATCTGCAAACTGAGCAGAGTTCACTGTGTAGGGACAGTTTATCTCCACTCCACTCTGTGATAGCTGGAACAGTTTGAAGGCAGGAGCTAGAATTATCTTCTGAAAACTCACTCACATCTGGCATATGGGCTGGGAAGACTCAAACATCTAGGGGCTGGAACAGCTGAAGCACCTCTCTCTATCTCTGTGTGGTCTCCCCATGTAGTCTCTCTCCAGCATAGTGGCTTCAGGGTAGCCAGACCTCTTACTTGTTGGTTCAGGGCTCCCAAGGCACATGTTCCAAGGGTAAGTAAGCCAGGCGGAAGCTATATATTCATTGTCGTGTGTATTTGGGGCGGGGAGGTGGATGGTGCATGGTCCAGGAATTGAACTCAGATCTCCCAGATCTCCCACATAGAAGGCGAGCATTCTACCACTCAACTACCTGTGCACCCACTATATATCCTTTTATGACCTGGCCCTGGAAGTCACACAGCATCACTTCTGCATTCTGTGGCTAGAGGCAGCTACAAAGGCCCACGCAGGTTCAAGGGGTAGGAAAGACTTTACCTCTTGATGATGGAATATCAACATGACATAAGAAGAACAAGTGTGATGGGCTAGATAGAGGTGTGGCCTTCTTAAGAAAATACGATTCACCATACAGACCTTCCTCTCTTTGTCCAGTCTCTTGACTTTTCTGTCTACACCTCCATCTCCACAACCTACTGGTTACTCCCAGGGCTTGATCTTTGCTTCCATGTCCTGATAACTGGTTTAAGGTATAAAAATTAGTCAGACTTAAGCAAAATCTTACTCCCGTTCTTGCTACTTATATAAACTTAGGCAAACCTTTCCAATTTATCTCTCTCACCTAAAAAAACAAACGGGAATGAAACCAACCTTACCATATCATTGTTCTCTAATAAATGATAACTGCCTTCCAATCTCTATCCCTCCTCTACTTGGCCCCACACAGACCACCAGCGACATCTTTCCTGTGCCTTCCCTAAGGGCAGCCTCTTACCCAGACCTTGTGAGAAAAACAGGACAAAATCAGCCCTCAAATAAATACATATAATTGCATACACTCCACAAGCACTGCCTTCACATGATAAACTACCTAATCATGTGCTAATGATGAGCAGTCGACTTTCCTGATGCCAGACATTGGAGGCTCAGGGTGCCCCCTGTGCCCCGGTGTTAATTACTTTCTTGACTAACTCCAAGAGACACTTATTAAATTTTGAGACTCTCTGCCTGTAAAGGGGCACATGCAAGTAAAGTTGATGTCTCTTTCACTTTCTGAATTAAGGAACAAAAATGCCAGCCAAGGAAGAAAGGAAGAGCCTTGCTGAGGCAAGGAAAAAACAAACGGAAATTTGTTGAGCTTAAACTGTCACCTTGGGAGCAATGAAAGATGTGGTATATAGATACGGCTCCGTGTAACACTAAGAGTCAAACAAACTGGTGGCTAACACAACCTCTCTGGCACTGTGAACACTGGGGTCTTAGGTGACTGACATGACTCTCCTGAGCTTTTATAGTTTCATATGTAAAAAGGGATTAGTGATACTTGCCTTGTAGCACTGCTGTCCTTAATAGTGGTAATCTTCTAACATGTATCTGATTCATAACTGGTGAGCAGTAAAAGTAAACACTGCCAAAACTTTTTAATCATCAACCTACCATAGTCTGGAATGTCTCTGGGTATTACAATAAGCTATACAGAATTACAAGGTCTTGTTCCCATTCTGGGCTCCATGTGTTTAGGTTTTTAAATGAGCTATCCAGACAGGCTGATTTAGATTGTGTGTTACAGAAAACTTAGGTTCTAGATACAATAAACCTCTCTGCCTTTGGTGTCATATAGTAGGTGAAGCTCTAGAGTACATACACTATCATCTTTTGCCCTGCAGGGATGTCAATAATATACGACAGAGGGATAGAATTAGTTGATAGTCTTGGGAAGGCTGACCCCTCTGGGTTTCAGGACTCATCTGGCCCAGGAACCCCTGGAGACTACAAGTCTCAGGAAAGTAAACTTAGTACATGAAACTGTTTTAGAGTCTCATTAGAGACCTAGGTATTCTTTAGGATTAACAGGAATGATGTTAGTCTGGATATAGCCAACCATAGCAATTAGCAATATCTAGCTAAAGCTTGCTCTTATGAGTAGACTCCAGAATAGCCTCTCAACTCCATGTGAACTCTTTTAGCCACTGATATCTTATTTTGTTATATTTCTTTTTCCCCTTCTAGTCCAGAAAGCACTGTGAATCCCATGATGCCAGGGCCAGGCTCATCCTTAGAAGTCATGTCCCCCATTTCAGGGAGCCTTACACCCCTGAATGTCATGTACCACATAGAGGGGAGGGTAATAATTTTCCTTGCAGAGTTGGGCTAGAGAGAAAGAGAAGGCACATCTGAGCAGCCAAAGTGGTACCCTAGAAGCAATTCTTAGGAATAATTATAGGTAGTCTTGTCCTCTCCACTACAAAAATAAGTTTCATAAGGACAATCCTCAAAATAAAGGGCTTAAGCTTATTTTCTTGGGAGTCCCTTATGTTTGAGAGAGTACCTGGGTTTTCCAGATGGGAAAACTTAATATTTCTATATATTTTTCCCTTTTCAACATGAAAAAGTTAGAACAGGCATAACCCAAAGACCCCTATAGATCAGGAGCAGGATCACAGGAGAAGGAAGAGTTATAACAGAGAAGATAGGATTTAATAAACAAGTATGACTGCTGAATCATTATAATAACATTTATTTTAGCTTCTAGTGATTTGGAGCAACTAGAAGGAAAAACCTGAAAATATGGAATGGTAACCTATACCAAACTTTGAAATCTATTTGGCAGCTATTTGTTAAAATGTACTTTGAAAATTATTGCTTTTGTTGGTACAATATATTTTACAATAAAAAAAATTTTTAAAAAGACAAGCAGATACTACCACTACTACTGCTGCTACCACTGTTGCTATATTACTACTGCTCCTGCTATTACTACTGTTATTACTACTGCTGTTACTACTGCTGCAGTTACTACTACTGTTACAACTAATGCTGCTAGTATTATTCTAGTACTACTGCTACTGCTGCTTATTCTTAGTACTACTGTTACTGCTGCTACCATTGTTACTACTATTGCTGTTGGTGCTGCTGCTTTCCTACTATTGTTACTACTGTTATAACTATTGTGGCATTACTACTGCTGCTGCTATTATGACTACTGTTACAACTAACGCTTTTACCACCGTTAAGACCACCTCTACTGCTGCTGCTACTACTACTGTTACTACTGCTGCTACTCTTTTTACTGCTGCTGCTATTACTACTGCTGCCAATACTACTGCTACCACTGCTGCTATTACTGTTATACTAGTACTGCTGCTGCTGCTGCTATTACTACTACCAAGTCTATTATTATTACTCAGGTATGTCAGTCTGGTTTGACAATAACCCCATTATTATTGGGTACCCAAGACAACCAACATCAGACTATATCAAAGGTAAATAATGTGATAGCAGAAAGAGGTGGACCCCCCTATCAACAATTTCTGATTATTTAGATATCTCTCCTAAGCTTTGTCACTTGGTAAAATTTCCTAAATAAAAAACCATAAACTAAATTTGAATCTCAATGCCACACCTTCTAGCTGTCTGACCTCAGACAAAAGAGAAATTCTGCTTTTCAGCTTCTCGTTCTATGAGATGGAGGTGGTAATACCTATATCACATGGTTGTCTAATAAATTAAATGCAGTATGTCTAAAATGCCTGGTTTATAGTAGGAACACCACAAATATTAAGGTCCAATGTTGCTTTGATCCCAGAAAATATCTTTTACACCTCTTCAACCTAGGGCAGAAGTACGTCCTGCTGCATTCACACACATACACACACGCACACAAACACCTGGCCTTCTCTGAAAATGGGTTCCCATTTCACCCCTTCATCCCTTAAATCACACCCCTAAATAATCTTAGAGAAGAAAGCAATGTGTACACAGTGTAGGATCTAACACAGGATACTGCCCTGACTCTGCCCCTTTGGTCAAGTTGTATTTCACACCATGCTTTGTGAATTAAGAATCATTTTCTCAGGCTTTTGAAGAATTTACAATCCAGGTAGATATTCACAATTTCCTGGGAACTTTTATAAAAGTACATGCTTGGGTCCTACCACAGACCCTTCTGAGTCAGAATTTATAGGACCAGAGACCTGGGATCTATATATTTTTTAAGATTCTTATGTGGTTCTAATGTTCAGTCATATCAGAGAACCACTTTTTGATTCTCATAATCGCTCTGCATACTGGCTTCAGATAGAATAATTAATCCATTATATAGATGAGGAAAGTAGGGATGGGTGAGATTTGACCAATATAAAACCAGTAAGTGCTAGGGACAGGTCCAAAATGGTAATCAGAGTGTGTCTATGGATAGTCACTTGGATTTTCTGGGCTTTCATTTTCCCAAATATAAAACTGACATAGAACTCCAGTCTCCTTAAAGCCATGGAAGCCTAGTGAATACAAATAAGAGTTGATATTATAATTTAAATTTAAGACCCAGAGGCTTCTTTAGTTAGAGTCTCCATGTTCTATATAGATGACAGTGAAGAGCTTTTCTATTACCATATTGAACTGGAGTGTCTGTCCTTCCTAAAATCATTCCTCCTTTCTCACCACTGCCCCCAAAACAGAGGACTCCTTCCTTGCAGCCATGTTTGGACAATTTGATGCCCCAGTTACAACTGGTTTGGCCAGGAGTGAACACATGACCCAGAGACTGGAATTGGGACCAGCTGGAATTTGCAATTACCTAGGTGACTAGAGTTTGTGATATGATTTCTTAGATGCCACTTTCCACCTACCTTGTGAACTGAGGAGTTGAGAAGGTCCATCTGCTAAGAAAGAAGAAAGCCATGGAGCAAAAGAAGAAGAGACCATTTGGGCCAAGTAAAAGTATTCCCTCCATCTCTCCATTTTCTGGTTCTGGTCCATTCCCGAGGCCATTGCACATTCCCTGAAATACTCCATTATCCTTACAATAAATTTCCATTTTCTGCTTCAGCTAGTTCAAATGAATGTTACTTCAATTCAAAAACAGCACTAAAATATATGTGTCCACTCACTTTTAATAAATTCTTTTGCTGACAGAATAGATGATAAACAGAGGCTAGGCCCCTTTCCTTTCCTTCTTCCTCCATCTGGTTGCTTCACTTGGGATGCTTTACAGCACATCAGAGGTTTCCCAAGGCTAGGGAGAGAAGGTGGAACATTCTGTTATCTTTATTCACAATAATTACCACCTTATCGTCTGTAGTGATGAGGAATGTCATGTTCTGGAATCTTCTTTCAAAAAGATCCAAGACAGCTTCTTGGCATCCTGCAGTTATTTGACCTATCCAAAGGCAGGGAAATAACTTTGGATTTTACATGACTTCATGAAAGGCAAATCTATTCTCACTTCTTTTGGGGTTAAAAAGCCATTATTTTCTGACTTCTGATAAGAAAGCCAAAAGGTAAATTTTTGGTTGATCTGTAGTGAGTGCATCATACTGTGTGGTAGGATTTTTCTATCGGCTTCACCCTGGATCCATTTTATGTCCCTAACCTTGCTTTGCCTTTTTTTTTAATCTTGCTTATTTCTAATACATGACATTTTGCTGCATTTTAAGCCTCCTTAAATCCTATCTGGAACAAGAAGCAATATAACAAAATAAAAACAAATTTCCCCTATGCTACCAGAAGAATTCTTCCATTTTTATGTTACACACAGGCACATAAAATGATGGATAGTCAGAAATAAAATATTTAGGCTCAATGTTTCATCAGTCACCACTAGGTATTTATTGTGCACTTCTTACGTACAAGGGACTGAAAGGACTACAAATAAATGTGAAAAACAGCAAGGAGCTTTCAGAATAGTCCAGAGACAGAGGAGGTACCCGCAAGAAAAGAAAAAAAAATCTAGGAACTCAAAGTCATAAATGGAAATGATCCTTGTGGGCTGGGGCTGTCAAAGAAAGCTACTTGAAGGTGGAAGGCTCTAAGATGGACCTTGAGGAGTATAGAACATTCTGATATGTGGAGGAGAAAGACAGATTATAATACAGGGAAGGAGAGGAATTCCAGTGGAGGAGAAAGGCATAAGCTCAGGGTTCTCAAATTTAAACATCAGAATTACTTGATGGTTTGTTTTGCAATATATACCTGGGCCCCAACCCCAGAGTTTATGTTCCAGCAGGTCTGGGGGCAGGGGAATCAAGAGGTTGCATTTGCACCAAGTTTCCAAGTGAGTCCACTGCTACTGGTTAGAGAACCACACTCTGAAACACCCTGGTCTCAATAAAACAGCTTTCCACAGGACATTTCAGAGAAGACTGACCACTCAGCCCAGCTGAGGCCAAGGTCCCCTGTGGCTAAGCGATGGCAGGTAAGAGTAAAAGGTCTGCTGGGCTCACACTGTCAGATACCACCGTCAGCATCCTGTCACCTTCCTCAAAGCTGCTCAGAAGTGTGAAGGGAAGCTACTAAAGGGCTGGATGAGTTCACCTAGGGAGTGAGAACAGATGGAGAAAAAGGTGGTGGACTGAGCCCTGTGACCCTCTTACCCTAAAAGGCCAGGAAGAGGAGGGGGTCCAGCAGAGAAGAGTGAGGAGGTGGGGACAGTAAGTCAGGCAGGAATCTAGGGAAGGGGTTTCCTAGAGGCCATGAAATGACTATGTCTTAAGAAGGAAGATGTGATGACCATTTCAAATACCACTGTAAAACCAATTAGATAAGAGTAGGGGAGTAGAAATGACCATTTTGGGGAAATGTGTGAGTCACTGGTGACCTCAACAAGAGAAGCTTATTGGAGTGGCAGGAACACAATCCTGCTTTGAGTTATTTCATGGAAAAGGAGGAACTGAGGAAGTATTAATTACATTTTAAGAAGTTTGACTATAAAGCAAAATAGGGGAAGCTGGAGGAGATAGAAGATAATAGAGTGCTATTTACAATGGGAGTTATCAGACATGTTTGTAGTTTCATGGAATGATCTAGGAAAAGGTAATAAACTGATGAAGCAGGAAAGAAAGTGCACAATTTCTGGAAAGATGCCTTGAGTAGGTAAAAATGGATGGGATCCAGAGTACAAGGAGAGAAGCCAACCTCAGCCAGAAGCAGGGCCAGTTCATCTGTACATGAGGAAGGCTGAGGTTGGGAGCACAGGAACACATGGGCTGGCAGGCATAGGAGTCAGGGGCCTCTTCTAAAAGGAGATTCTCTATTCCACTAAGAAGAAGCTCCCCTCAATCACACAGCTAGTTCCTGGCAAACTCACTCCCAACTGCCATGAAAACAGACCACCATATCTCAACCCTCTAGAAAATATTTATAAGTCTCTCTGCATGCCGAGGGACTGTCTCTCACAGCCCTGTGGTAGTGGTTATTTTCTTTTATAATTCTGAATTTCTCTTGAACTTTTGATCATCTGCCAGGCACTAATGCAATGAGAAATTTGGAATTGTTCCCTGACTGTCCACTTAGGGAGATTTTAAAACCCCCTCGCTGACCATTTGAAAGTAAGAAGTATATAAATAAAAGAATAAAAATAAAAAACCGAATCCATTGGCACTCAGAAGTCTGACTCTTCCTGGCATTCTTTCACAAGGAAAAGCCCCCCAACTTTGGTCCACAGTGCACAGCAGGGTGCCTGACCCACAGTGGAAGTCTGTTGAAACCTATTAAATAAATCAGTGAATGATTTACATTTGAAAGTTGTTGGAATTTCTGTGACTGAGCCAATTCTTTCTCAAGCCTAATATTAATTCCAATATTTCTGCAGTGAGATCAGAATACCCAAGGGCTGGTTCTTTTCAGATCTGTTTGTAGGCTGGCAACTGAACAATAGCTTACAGTCGGCCATAAACACAAAAGATAATTTCAAATTAATTAGGCCAATTATTGGTGCCCAGTCCCAGGAGCAGGGGTTAACTGGCACTTTATCATCAGAAAACCACCAATTCAACCACAGGATATTTAAACAAGTATATCCTAAAGACCAAGGGTTTGAAGTCTATGATATGCCAACTCATGTGGCACCTAAGGGACCTCTGCTTGGCACAGAAAAGACCAGCCAGATAGTGAAGTGACCTGGTGCTTTCCACCCTGTGTCATTCTTGACCCCAGGGGGCTGCCTATTAATCCCCGCTAAAGCATTAATTGAGTAGCAAGCTCTGACTTTTCTGCCAGCCTTCCTCTGGTACAGGCAGTCCTTCATTCCTCAAGAGTCTAGGGAGCATTTCACCCGTAAACCTGAGCACTTAACATGGGGTGAGATCCAGGGCAAAGGAGAGGCCCACCCTGCTGCTGAAAGTGAGTATCAGTTAAGATTTAAATTGCAACATCTGATCTAAATGTTGACCCTGCAATGAAAATATTGCAGTAAATCACTGTACCAGTGGGATGTTATAAGGGTGGTACAGTATTTGATGCTAAATGACATACATTATCCAGAAATAGGGATTAGATCATAGACAGGACAAAGTTTTGGAGCCACACACACTGCCTTACCTTTACAAGCTGTGTCACCCCAAGTCAGCCACTTAACCTCTACGAGCCTTAGATTCCCTGACTGGAAAATAGAACCTAACCCTACAAGGTAGCTGGGGAGCTTAAATGCAGTAATATGTACAAAGAGATGAGCCAGATGCCTGCCCCCTTCTGGAGACTCATTAATCCCTAGTTCCCATCCTCCATACACATACAGGTGATGAATGATGCCTTACTGTCCTTAGAAGTCACTCAAGAAATGCCAGGAACTTCTAAAACACCTACTGCTCAACCATATGTGGCCAGCCCTTCAGGTAATGAATTTACAAGTAAATGGATTTTCCTAGCTTTTCTTTCTCACCCCTTCAATCCTTGATATGACATTTTAGCTTAACAGGGAAAGCTAATGGAAGCAGATGATGGCCACATACATAAAAATTGGTGAATATCATTTTATACATAAAAAATTGGTGAATATAATTTCTGATGTATAACTGCTGGGGACGAAAAAAATATGTATTTGAGGCACATTCTACTTTTCCCTTGACTAAAGCCTTGAATACAAGCAGTGTGACTGATGTTGGGTATGCTGGTTTGAAAGGATTTATGTACCCTGGAAAAGCCATGTTTTAATCCTAATCAATCTTGTGGAAGCAACAGTTTTTTCTAATCCCTATTTAATACTATAGGTTGGAAAATGATAAGGTTATCACCATGGAGATGTGACTCAATCAAATGTGGGTATTAAACTTGATTAGATGGAAATGTGTCTCCACCCATTCTACCTGGTCTTGATTAGCTTACTGGGATCCTATAAAAGAGGAGACATTTTGGAGAGAGCTCCTTTTGAGAACAAGGAGAGAGCCACAAAACCATAACAGAATGATGAGAGAATCTCAGAGTCCACCAGCCGGAGACCTTTGGAGATGCGGAAGAAGAATGCCCCTGGGGAGCTTCATGAAGCAAGAGGCCTGGAGAGGAAGCTGTTCGACGTCACCATATTCACCATGTGCCTTCCCAATTGAGAGAGAAATGCTAAATATCATCAGCCTTCTGGAACCAAGGTATCTTTCCCCAGGTGCCTTAGCTTGGACATTTTTATAGACTTGCTTTAATTGGGACATTTTCTCGGCCTTAGAACTGTAAACTAGCAACTTATTAAATTTCCCTTTTTAAAAGCCATTCTATTTCTGGTATACTGCATTCCAGCAATTAACAAACTAGAGCATTGGGGCAATAACTGGCTGGGAAATATGTGCTAATTTAAAATGGAGAGAAGCAGAGTGGGATGAGTGTTATGCAACCCTCAAACATCTGGATCAAGTAAAATATTTCAAATCTCACTATTTGCACTGTAAACCCTTAGGGCAGGAATGATAAATTTTTGACTCCATACAGGATACTGTTGTTACTTCATAAACATGAATGAAGATAGTAATATTCATTGTTGGCTATGTATAGTTTGTCAAACCTCTTGAGTCAGATACAACCAGTTGGTTTTACTCCTAGCAGCTACTTAGAAATTAATTTCTAAAAGGTGACAGAAATTTCTTCTATCTTTCCAGAATTTGGAGCTTTGTCACAACTCCAAGAATAAAGAAATCACTCTTCCATCCAAGGCACCTTCCTGAACTGATCAAAGGAGTTTGCCCAGCCCTCAGCCCATATTATCTGACCCCATAAATCTACATTGGCTGCTTTTCCAGATAGTCATCCAAGTTAAAGGTTCCTCATCCCTAAAAGTAGCATCTCCTATTATAGCACAATTAAGCTAATACACAGTATTAGAGTACTAGATAAAATGTGATCTGGGATCAATCCCAGCTCTGTCACTTCTACACTGTATGACCTTGGGCAAGTTTTCTAACTGCCTATAGGTCATTTCTTTGTCTATAAAATTGAGATGATAATAGTACCTACTTCATAGAGTGGCTATGAAGAATAAATGAGTTAGTATATGGAAAGTATTTAGAGCAGGGCCTGGCACCCAGGAAGGACTACATGATGTTGGCTAGTTTTATTTAAGCCACAAGAGGGTGGCTAACGTTCAGTGCTAAGCAAAACACTTGTAATTCCCATTTGCAAGAGGACTAGTTTAGTTAACCACATCAGTCCCAGGACACCCAGTGGCATAATCTTTTCATGTGACCTCCTCATCTGCCAAGGTGAACAAGTCGTGGACAGCGTGAGTGGCTAAGACAAACACCCAGGGATAGGTGTCAATTCTAACACAGAAATTGTCTACTCAGAACCCTGCCCCTGTTCTCAAGGAGATGAGCATGAACAGCTAAGTTTGTTGAGAGAATGAAAACAAAAGGAATAAGTGTGGCACTAACTGCTAGGGTCAGTTTCTTTTGACGAAAGAAGCCGAAGAGCTCTAAGCATCCCACAGAGGGGCCATCATGGAAGTGCTGCCTCTCCAGAGCCCACTCTTCCTTCACATCTACCTTTTCACTGACCCCAAATAAGCGTGGTGTTTTGTGTCCATGGCCCACCCACAAGGTGCACCAGCCTCCTGAAATGGTCTTGTCCTTCCCCTCTCTGCTTTGTCTTCACAGTAAGCTCTATTCACTTTGACTCAACAAGCTTCTTCTCTCTGAAGCACCCTCTGATCCCCAAGAAAATGTGGTAGCTCTCTTCTTTATATTCCTTACAAACTAAGCCCTTAACTTTCTTTCCTGCATTTCCCTCACTTGTCTCTCACTACTTGAATCTCGCTCTGAGATTCTGGAAGGCTCAGATTGCCCCTGGTGTATCTCTACATCACTAGCTTCTAGAAAAATTACATATTCATAGTAAATGGTTGATAACCACTTAAATAATTTAATTAATTCAAATATCAGTGGGTGGGTAGCTTTAAAGAAAAAGGGACAAGGGATATTAGAAGTGCACACCTATAGGCATTACACATAGATCACTTCTTGACTATTTCCTGAGGTTTAATCTGGTCAGGAGATTTGTCCAAATGTCCAAATCACTTTGTGAATGGAAAAAAACAAAAACATCAGGAAGAGAACTCCAGTAAAGTCAAAGTCTTAAAATCCCATTAAGTCGAAGTTTCTCCAGGGTTCTAATTTAAGAACACCTCTCAGAATATCAAAGATAACACTTGGACTTTGGTTCAATCCCCTCCTTAGTGCCCTTGTGAAGGAAACATGTCAATTGGAAGTCAATCCCAGCATGCCGAAGACCGAGGTTCCAGCTGAGACAAGTTGACAGTGGGAAGAGAAAGAAAGATTGGAAACACGAATTTCTTCAACCTACTAACCCAAGAATGCTGAGTCAAAATCCAAGGAATAATTCCTATATTTCACCCTGAACTGTACCTATATGTCACCCCTCCTTAGCCAGAATAATTTCTTTGTCCCCAAATAATAGAACATTCAACATTAGTTACTTTAACTGTAGCTGGAAATCAGACTCAAATAGTACACTCAAATGGAAACGAATATATATTACATTCATCAAAAGCACTATATAAACTCCATCCCAGCAGCCCCTTCTCAGATTCAAACCTGTGTAGAGTTCATTTCTGTAGTGTATCTCAACAGTGACACCTATAGCTGAATTAAGAATTGTGTTCTGCATGTCACTGGAAGTCTGTCATTACTTTTCAATTCCAAAGGAACTATTCCTACCATACTTTCACTGTTTAAAGATTTTATTTCTCTTTCATTTGCCCTTAATCTGTTTTTTTCCTCTGAAACTGAAATTGAAAGTATCCCAGAAAGTCAAAGGCACATTTACATTATGGGCAAAATCATTTTCATAAATAAAAGCAGCAGAAAATGAATCAATATTTGTCCACTTTAAATGGAGAGAATGGGATATCTGACCAAAGTTAATCTGCCTTAAACAAAGAAAATTGTGGATGAAACCAAATTAATCAATCTAGCAACAACTGTGTGGTAGTTGCAAAAATAGAAGGCACCTGACATGCATCCTCTTCAAAGTCAAAAATTTTGATAAGGACAAGGATAAGGCAAGGGCAAGATTGTAATCTCAGTTGCTTACACTTTGTCACTCAAGTCAGGAGGACCTGTTCAACTGAATTACAACATGGAAAAGTAATTGATTTTGTGTTAGTTCTTTTCTCAGCACTCCAAAAACAAAAATTCTCTAAATAAATTTGATTTGTTTATCCTTCTTGTCCAGAGCCCTTTAGTGACTGATAATAGATGACATTTACTTTCCACATCATACAAGGGTCAGAGCCAACTCCACAGGGCAAACAGGATCAGAGTTCTATATATAAATATGTCTACACAATGCCATAAATAGTTGAAAATGCAACATTTCAAACATCAATTACAATGAAATAATACAAAGCTAGGGTTGTTTTAATTGCCTCTTATTCACCTCATTGGTGAGGGAAGGATTCCCACCCCAGAGTTCTGAGGACTGCTGAACAAACCATCACCCAACCACTAGATACATGAGATAGGCAGCAGTTTATGAGTTACATATACTCACAGCTCAGGGAAGGAGGATACCACCCACCTTGCAGAGCCACACAGAGGCCTGGGCTGTGGAAGGCAGGCTCTGTAGTAACAAGAGGGTGGGATGACCCTTGGTACCTGTGAGAGAATGTGGTTGGTTCATTTGAATAATCCTCAAACTGGCAGGGAGCTGAAGGCTGCTACTCAGGGATAAACAGTCATATACCTGGTCCATCTGATAAGAAGGGTTGTTTGGTTAGGACACCTTATCTATGGGAGCAGAATGTGGAAGGAACTCCAAGAACGCTTTCAATTTCACCATATATGAAGGCAGTACATAGTATTGGACCTTAATTTCAAGCCTTATACCACAGCTGCTTTCGATAATTTTTTTCCAAACACCCAGTCTTCACTGAAAGTGATCAAAATCAAAGCTACAAAAGCAAACCTCTCTACCAAGTACTAGCCCCGAGTGAAAAGAAATGAAGAGAAATTCATTTTCTGGGACTTAACCACCGAAGTTCATGCATGAGCATGCAAAAGCATTAAAATCTAAACATGCAGGAAAAACACACTAAAAATTAATCAGTGACGTTTCTAGCAGGCAAAGAAACATTATCAATAACAAAGCAACAATAGCATGGAAAAATTAACTAGAAATCTGAAGACTTGGGTTCTGGTCCTTTTCCATTTGGAAGATTTTAGGGAAGAGGAATATCTTTGAACAAACTTCTAAATTTTCACTTCCTCTTCTATAAATTAGAGCTACTAGCTAAGCCCATTTAGCTATTGGAAATCATCAGTCTTTGGAAATCATCATCATCATCATCACCACCATCTTTACCACCACCACCATTATCAGAGAAATAATCTTTGTGTGAGTCTCTTTCCATAATTCTATTATTTGTTATATAATTATGCATGAACTTCAAAGATTTAAGGCCAAATTTCATCTTCAAAAGCAGTCTGGAAAAAAAGTTGCAGGAAATGGGAATTAATAAGAGGAGAGTAAATTTTTGTTAGCAAAGATGCGGAAAATGTAAAATTAACAATACTAAACATTTTTGGTGACTTGAGCTGGAATTCTTACAAAAAACAAAGACTACATTGTACAGTTGGCCTCTTTACTAAGTTTGTAAGAGTAATATTTGCTTACTTTTCTTCTAATTATAATTATGAAAGTGGTGGGGCATGTTCATTGTTGAAAATTTGGAAACTTTTGAAAACTTGAAAGAAAACTCATCCCCTCCCAACCGATATCCTGCCCTAGGGGAAAAAAAAGCATCGTGAGCAAATTGGTGTTTTACTAATAGATTTTCTATTATTTATACGTTGTTGCCTTTTTTGTAAGACTTATACTTATTTTTAAAGAACTAACTTTTGGTTCAAAAGCTAGTTCTTTAAAAATAATCCTGCCATTTTTATTTTGTTTTATACTTCATTAAATTGGGCTCTTATGGTTATTTTTTTTAAGTAGCTTGAAGTGTTTAAATAAAACATTTAACAACAAAGACTATATTCATGCCACAATTTGTGAAAACTGGTAAAGAGACAAAAGATTGAAAATGACTAAGTTTGATGCCAATTTCCATCTGAGTAACATAAAACTAAGCCACTTGTTAGCAATAAATATAGGCACACTGAGAACTCATTTGTTCAGATTATAATCACAAATGGAAGTGAAATAAGTGCCCTGGCAAGGTTTCACTCAAGGCTGTCAGTGCTGTTCCCGTGAAGGCACTCAAACAAAGATGATCAGGGACCCTGAGTATTCAAGGTGGCCCCTTAATAAGACTTCTATTTTAAGTCACTGCACCCCATCAGCAGAGATAATCATGAAAAATGTAAGCCTCAAGCAGGAAGTGGGGAAGAACCTGGACAGCTAAGAAATGCTTTTGCAGCAATTGTAAGTACCCAATCATGAACTCAGACAAGTTTTAAGTGTATTGACCCATCAGAATTATTAGGCTCAAGGTCCCATCACCTGCAAAGGCTTCTCTAACTGTCCATATAAAGGTATCCCCTCTTTGCATCCCCTTTGATCCTTGTGCTTATTTCTGTGGAAGCATCTATTGCACTGAAATGTTTTATTTGATTACATGTGCCCAGAACATGACTATGAACTACTCAAGAGCAGGATCTATATGAGCTCCCCATGTTTCAAATAAATACCTTGCACTCAAGAAAATTAGATTATTAAATTAATGAACAGCAATAATTCAAATGAAGGTTGGCCAGATCATAGCTACATGACACCAATTCAAAAAAACTTCAGTTCCATAAGCAGAATATCATTGAAAAACACTTTAGATCTTCACAGATGCTTCTTGAAACCATGCAAGGGGTAATTGCATTGCAGTTCTTGTCATCTGCCTGACTCTAGACCTGCCTGACTCCCAAGAGACCCAGCCACCACAGTAGCCTCCTCTTTCCCCTTTCTTTTTCTCTCCCCAGACTTCTCTTTTGTTCTCCCAACCTCCAACCAGTCTGCTGATCCTGTTTGGGCATCCTAAGAGTTGCTCCCATCCCGTCCACGCGAAAATCAATTTAAGTTTGCTCAGCTCCTATTCCGAATCAGTGTATGATTACTTAGATTAGCACAACAAAAAAATTCAGGCTTGGTAGCCTCCTGAGAGCAAAGAATCCCTCCTCCTCAGAAGTAGATTTGAAGGAAGGCCATAAATACTTAAACATTAATATTATTACCCTTGTCACAGAAAAAGAAAGTGAATTAATGATTTCCTGGATCTTCTCTGGGGATGACCTCAGTGCCTCCATCTCTTGATCTTTTCATCTGATTACCATTTTCTTCCTAAAGTCTTCCCTCCTTAAGTCGGGAACTGTCATTGGTAAGTAATGGGCCATGTGCACAAATTGTGTGCCTGTGATGAACAGAGTTGAGGGAATATTTCCACTCATACCACTCCCACCCCGTGTCTCCACAGGGCGCTCAATGTCTATGTGTCATCCCTGAGCAATTTTCATCAACTCGCTCAGAACTTGCCTGAGGAGAAGGGGGGCTGGAGCGGAACTGTCTCTTTAATGGGATTTTAATGTGATCTTCAGCAAACTAATCTTATTTAGATATCATAGGAAGCCATGTAATCTCATCTGGGCACTCTTATTTCCTACAGAAAAGGGAAAGCTTTGTAATTCATTTCCAGCAACAGGAACACTTTAATAAAATCTGCTTCCGAAGGTTAAACGATCAGACAAACAGCTGCAGCCCCAAGACCTAAATATCCATCTCACTGATTGGGGCAACCATGACCAAAAAATGACCATGACAAAGGCTGTTTAAATAAAACCCATTCTAAAAGCTTATGTTATTGTCATATGCTTCTTTTCTTGCCAGTGTCTTAGAGGCATGTATTTAATCCTGAGAAGGCAGGATGAAATGCACATAGGGTCTGAGCAGACTCAGACACTGGCATATTCTGCTACCTATAAACCACTACAACCTTGACTTTTTCTAAGCCTGTTTCTTTACTAAAAAATGAAGAAGAAATAGCCTAGGTTAAGACATGTGGGCACCCACAGCAGGCTCATAAATTGGTGCTCCTTCAAACTTTATGTTATAAATGTTTGCCCAGAGCATGCATAGAGAAGAGGCTGAGGCTCACGCAGCAGAAGCACAGAGGAGGAGGTCTGAGGTGTGATATCCATCCTATCCTCTATTCTCCAGCAACTCAGCTCTGGTCCCAAACGTATAAACCACACTCCCCATGAGGAGTTTTGGGAAGTATAGTCTTCTGCATCTCTCCCAGGAAAGATATCTCATACTGTACAGATTGGAGGCCTGGAAACACCGAATCTGGTCCTGCCTACTTCAAAAAAAAAAAAAAATCATTGGCAGAGTTAGGACCACTACCATCCATCAAGTGCAAGAAACTAAAAATCTGTGAATCATCTTTCATCTGTCCCCCTCTTCTTCATGTGTCAGACTCTTGCTCCCAAGTGTGACCTTCTGCAAAAGAGGAGCTGTGGCTTCTGTCCACCTCAAGTGCCTAGCCCAAGAGCTGGTTCATAATAAATGTTTGTTGCTTAATAAATATTTATGTTAAATGAATGCTTCTTGAGAAAAAGAATGAGTCTGTGCTAGGCAGCAGCCTAGGACTCTATATACAGTATCTTCTTTAATTGTAACAAAAGTCCCATGAAGAGCTCCAGGAAAATGGCAGAATAGGATAGGACAAGTTCATCCCTGCTCTTAAGGAAAAGCTAGAGAAGTGACAGAAAAACAACAGGGACGTGATGTCAGGATGTAAGTGACCTGAAATGGTATTCTATACCACATAGGGAGGCCCTGGTTGCAAAAGCTGCAAAACTGAGACATAGAGAATCAGATACCATACAACTAATGCAAACAGCTTAATGCACCCCTATCCAAATGGAGGCCTGGAGTCCTTAGGAGTGCATGGACAGGGAGAAAGGACTAGAATGTAAGCCATACACTGAACACGCTACACACACGCACACTGCCCCCTCCCTGTAATCCACAAACCCCTTGACACCCAATGCACCTGAATCCTACCATCCATCCACCCACACCGTGCTGCAAGCATCCCCATCCAGACCCACCCACCTGCACATCCCTACCCCAGACCCCCGATCTCTGCATGCATGTATGCCTGTACCAGCCCAACCCACCTCTCCAGCACAAGAGCACATTCTTGCCCTCCCCTCCCAAGAGGCATGCACCCATGCCCAGGTCCTCACAATCCACCTCCTCCTCCCAGCCCCTGCAGGTGTTCACCTGTGCACCTGGGCCACACCTGCCCACAGTCGCGCAACCCTGCCCTGCCACCCTTGAGCTCTGTGCACACACCCACCAGGGCCCCATTCCCCAGACCCACACACACACACAGCCACATCCTGCTTATTGGCACCCATATATCCATGCACCAAGCTCTCTACCCATGAACTCCACCTTCCTCTCCTGTGTATGTACACACTCTTGCCCCACCCACCCCACACCCTGGGCCCCACCCCTGCACCCTCAAGCATATACATCCTGGACCCCCTGGACCCTTCCCCCAGCAGAAGGGCATACCCACACACTGCCCTCCCTGAGCCCCAACCTCTGTGCTCCCTACTCCACACCCTGATATCCATGACCCACACACTCTACACACCAGCCCCCACTCATCCACACGGCCCCTCCATCCACCTTCTGCCTTGCCCTACCTCTATTCCCCATGCCGCACACTGCTCCTGTGCTCTAAGTCTTGCCCAAGCTGCAGCCTGCCTCCATGGCCCCCACACTATACCTCTACAATATCACACCCTGCACCCCATGCTCAGGGGCATCAGTGTAGCATTCCTACACCATGTCTATCTATACCTGCACCACAACCCATCACCACATTGTTGTGCCCCACCCCACACCCCACATCCTACTCCACACCCATCCTACAAATACAAAGCTTTAGACTACTAAAGGTAACCAACTTCCAAAGTAACCCTATCAAGATATTTACATGATTCAAAGGCAAGAGAAGATTACAAAGCATATGAAGCAGCAGACAGATATACCCCAGCCTAATGACCAAATTAAAACACCAGAGGAGACACAGACTTTAGATCAACTAATCAAAGATGTTCATATAACTCTACTAAATAAAATCAATGGGTTGTTTAATGATATAAAGGAGATCAAGAAGACACTAGAAAGCATAAAGAATCTGAAAGAATAAATAGAAAAATAGCAGATATCACAGAGATTAAAGATGCTGTAGATGAAATAAAGAGCATACTAGAGATACACAACAGCAGATTTGAAGAGCAGAAGAAAGAATAAGTGAATTAGAGCACAAGACAACTGATTTTGAGCACACAAAAGAGCAAATAGCATAAAAGATAGAAAAATTTGAATTTGATCTCAGGCAAATGATGGACAAAACAAAACATACAAATCTAAGAATCAACAGTGTCTCAGAAGAAGAAGAGAAGAGTAAAGGGCTAGGAAGATTAGTTGAGGATATAATGGGGAAAACTTCCCAATCTTTACAAAAAGGCATGAATATGCAAATCAAAGTAACCCAATGAACCCCAAATAGAATAAATCCAAATAGGTCTTACTCCAATCAGTCTGTCAAATCTTAAGAGAAGCAAAACATCCCGCAAAAGACAAAAGAAAAATGATCTACTACATACAAGGGAAACCACGTAAGACTCGGTTTGGAATTCTTAACTGGCACCATGGAGATGAGAAGTTATGATATATTTAAGATCCTGAAACACAAAGACCTACAGCCAAAAGTCTGTACCCAGCCAAATTGTCCGTCAAAAGTGAGGGGAAGGTGTGTCTGAGGATCTGCTGTAGGAGCCGCAGAAGGTTTATTGATCCAGTTACTTCCTCTGGCCAAGACCCTATGCCACAGCCATGTCCTGTTATCTGTGCCCCCACCCCCCACCCCAAATCCATTTCTGTTCATGAGGAACATGACCAGCGACACCAGGTCTGAGGATTTACATCGTGAATCTGG
>PVIY010019449.1:0-45781 GCA_004026745.1 Myrmecophaga tridactyla | reverse complement strand
TCTCTATTATCGTTTTATTTCTTTTTCTGATGTCTTTTTATTTCTTTCTCTAAATCGATGCAAATGTTCTAAGAAATGATGAATATGCAACTATATGATAATATTAAGAATTACTGATTGTATATGTAGAATGGAATGATATATTAATGTTCTTTTGTTAAGTTTTTTAATTAATAAAAAAGTTTAAAAAAAAAAAAAAAGTACAAGGCTTTTCTGGGGTACAAAACAGTTTCAAGCCAGCACAATGCATAAAGATATTTTATTATTAAGGGGAAAAAAGAAAAATATTGTGTATTCTCAACAGAAAGTCAATTATCATAACTTCATTTAGCAACTGAATACTATAACGTTCAGAGATAAAGTGACTTATTTGTTCAGTATTTGCGTCAGATATCCAAACACTTAAAATTATTTCCCAACATTAAAAATTATCATTTACAGGCAGGTCACGGTGGCTCAGCAGGCAGAGTTCTCACCTGCCATGCCAGAGACCGGGGTTTGATTCCCAGTGCCTGCCCACGCAAAAAAAAAAAAAACATGTTACAAAAAAATTACCATTTACGCTGCACATTATTTGGACCGGAGTTAGAATAAAATACTATCCTATGGAAGACGAAGAAGATTTGTTCTTAGCAAAGTCAGAGAATCTGTTCTCACTCCTAGACTGCCAAGGTTTTACCTTGCTCCCCAGTGAACTTAAAGACACTGCACATATTCTCTAATACCTATGGGATGGTCTGCATAGGAGTTCATGGAAGAGAGATGCAATCAGCCATAATCATGGATGCTTTGGGCTTCTTACATGAAATATATTAAAATTTTTTGAAAATCCTATAGAACTTTTATCTTTCTCACAGTAAAATTCTCCCAGCATGATGATTTTCTTTTTCATAATACCATATCAAAGCACCCATATTGAGCTTAGGTAAATCCTAGAAAACAGATTTCTCCAATGCCTTCGAAAAAAAGACCCAACACCTAAATGGAGGCTCAGCACTTCAGAAGAAAGTCTATTCTGAAATGGGATTGAAGGACGGGTTCATCTCAAAGAGAAGATACGTAACTTCCTCTATTTTATTAATTTATTGGTGTGACAACATGTATCAATTTAAAAGCATTTCACCCACAATGAGAAAACTGTTTGAATACTAATGCACTAAATCTTCTTCCATGGGATCTTAAAGTATTTTTGAACTCTTAGTGGTTTGTATTTAATGCTTTATTTTAAATCAGATTTAATCATTTAACTTCAGTTCTTTAGGAAAATGGGTTTCATTTTGCCTCTACATCTTTATTCCAGATCAGAACTGTCATGAATTGTGATGCCATTTGAAACCACTAATACTGCACTCAACAATCCAATTAGTGAGTCTGAAAACACAATTTTCCAAAATGACAATAGTACTCCCACTTAGCATTCTTAGCTATCTTAGACACTTAATTGAATGTCCGTACCATTTTATTTATAGACCTTTCTCAAATAATCTCACAGTAAAATCATCAATTTTTAATTCCTACTTCCACAAAGGTTCTTTGTTGGTTCTGTCTTGGAGACTTAATAGAGTTGTACTTTTAAAAACATCTATTCGATACATAAATGTTAAAAATAAAAACATTTTTACAAGACTCATAGATCTCTATAGCATATGGTGTAATATTTTATAACAGTAGGAATAGAGAACAAAACTAAATAAGAATAACTCTCCATAACACAAAATATACATGTGTACGTATCAGTATGTATGTTAGTGTGGTATATATCTACTTTGTGAATGATCTACAGAAAAATTTTAATATAAGGCAGTTTTTATCCCCTATGTTACAGCCTTCTGGGCTATAGGTATGCTCAAGAATATGAACCAATCAAACAAATCACTAAAGCAAAACCTAGAATGGATAAGTAACCACATCACTGCATCATGAATAAAGATGCAACCACAGAATCCAGGAGTTGGAAAAGAACACCAAGGGATATCGAGTACAGGGTACAATTTCTTTCACAGAAGATCTGATAGATGCTGACACAGATACTGTTTAGAATTTTCCAGTGTCAGGAAGCCTGTATTAGGGTTCTCCAGAGAAACAGAACCAAGAAAATATATTACACACACATCCAAAGATATTTATTGTAAGGAACTGGCTCAAGCAACTGCTGTAGCTGATAAGTCTGAATTTTGTAGGGCAGGTTGGAAGGCTGGAAATTCTAGTAAAGATGGTATTGACATTTTGGAGGCAGAAATTCTTCTGATCTCTGGAATCCTCAGTTCTTGTTCTTAAGCTCTCTCTGGATGAGCTCAAACCACATTTTTAAAAATTTTTTTATTAATTTTTAAATTTTAAAAAAAAAATGCCAAGAAAGAAACACAAACATTCTTAACATATGATCATTCCATTCTACATATATAATCAGTAATTCACAATATCATCACATAGTTGCATATTCATCATCATGATCATTTCTTAGAACATTTGCATCAATTCAGAAAAAGAAATAAAAAGACAACAGAAAAAGAAATAAAACAAAAACAGAAAAAAAATTATACATATCATACCCCTTACCCCTCCCTTTCATTGATCACTAGCATTTCAAACTAAATTTATTTTAACATTTATTCCCCTATTATTTATTTTTATCCCATATGTTCTACTCGTCTGTTGTAGATAAAAGGAGCATCAGACACAAGGTCAAACCACATTTTTTTTGAGAGAAATCTCCTTTACTTTAAGTCAACTCACTGTAGATGCCAATAACCAGGCCAGTTTTGACCAAACAACTGGACAATATAAACCAGCCAAGCTTACATGTAAAATTAACCATCACAGAACCATTCTTTACTTTCTCCAAGAACCACATTTCATTGAATATCAAAGACAAAATGTTTTTCCTCATATTGATCCAAAATTATCTCCCTATAAATCTTCCTGCTGTCCTTCCTATTGATATGCCTAGTCCCCATCGACAGGTCTTAGTCCTCTAGATAGGAAGAAAATGAACCTGTTTCCCTTTGGTCATATTTCCTACAGGTTAGCCATCTTTTCTACATTCTCGACACCTTTGGCTATCCTTTATATCTTGTAAAGACTCTTCACCATCTCAGTACTTTCACCTTCCTCTGGATGAAATTAAACTTTCCAATATTTCTATTGAAATATGACATCTAGAACTAAAAGTTATACACCACAAATCATTACCAACACTTACTCACTAGGAAGCAGATATTTAGGAAAGAGTCAAACTCAAGAAACCACTGGTTCCAAAGGGGCAAGTCGTGACATGTACTATGGAAATGAATAAAATGAACAGAAAATACAAACCAATGATATCCAAAGACAATTAAGCAAAAAATGGGGGAGGGAAGTAAAAATTTAATAGTATTACAAATGATTTGTCTCATAGATGTTAATCACCCTATATGCTAGTCCATAAGCAAAATTATCTGAGATATTTGGCCTTTCTCTCTAAGCCAACTCCACAAAGGAATTTACTGGCCTCCTTTCCCTCTACATGGGACATGACTCCCAGGCATGAGTCTGGCCATGGCAATGAGGGAACAAAAAAGGCTTCCTGACCAAAAGGGGGAAGAGAAATGAACTAAAATAAAGTTTTAGCAGCTGAGAGATTTCAAATAGAGTCAAAAGGTCATTCTGGAAGTTATTCTTATACAGTATATAGAGATTCCTTTTAAATTTTTGGTGTATTAGAATAGCTAGTGGGAAATATCTGAAACTGTTGAACTGTAACCCAATAGCCTTTATTCTTGAAGGTGATTGAACAACTATAGAGCTTTTAAGATGTGTTCATGTGATCAAGAAAACCTTATGACTGACATTCCCTTTATCCAGTGTACGGACAAATGAGTAAGAAAAAAACAGACAAAAAATAAACAGGGAGGAATGGGGGTATGGATGTTTTGGGTGTTCTTTTTTACGTTTTTTTATATGTTTATTGTTGTTTTTTGTAGTCATGAAAATGCTTAAAACTCAACTGTGATGATGAATGCACAGCTAAATGATGATACTGTCAACCACTGATTGTACACTTTGGATGATTATATGGTATGTGAATATATAATATATCTCAACTTTAAAAATTATCTGAGATGATAGTAATCCTAATGTGATATGAGAAAAACTTTCTAAGTTGCCATAAACTTGGTTATATAAAGAATAGTCATATAGTTTTAAATAAGTTGCTTTTAATCTCATCTACAGAATCAAACCAAACCAAAACATTAGATGTAATTAAGATAGTTTAGTCTCCTTAGAGACTATAATAATCAGACATGTCCCTAGAGATTGCAATAACAAGGAATGAAATATTTGATACATTCAAGGAAATTCTATTGAAAAAATTAGTCTGTAAAACAGATAATTTAAGGCAAAGAGATGGCTTATTAAAACTCATTCAATGCTGAGTATAATAATGCTTCTATTATAATTTCAATTCACCAGTAGCTAAACTAAAATGTTACCACTCAAGCCACCTTAAGAATTCAGATGTAATCGATATAGTCATTGTCTGTTACAGTTACTGGATCACAGAATTATTTTAGGCTGAAAGGAATTCAGATCAAAAAAATAAAGCTAATAAGTGGCAGCACCAAATCTTGAAACCAAAAATCTGGCACTTTGTCTAATGCATTTCAACAATCGTTCAAATATTTGAAAACAGCTCTCATACCTTCCTTTCCTACCTCTAACCCATCTTTTCAATGCCAGTTTCTTCAATGATTCATTACATAGGAAAAAATCCCAGAAAAAAAGTCATACATAAAAGACCTCTGGAACTTTTTTTTTCTTTTTTTAATTTGCATATGGGCAGGAGGCACCAGGGATCAAACTCCAGACCTCCAGCACAGCAGGTCAGAGCTCTGCCTGCTGAGCCACGGCAGCCGCCCAGACCTCTGGAACTTTAACCACATTCTTTCACATATGAAGGGCCAGCTTAGGTTGTCTCTTGAGGGGATAAATGACTGTGTAAATGGAAGATGGCCTCCTGCTGCTGGGCTACTCTTTAAACCCTAAGGCAAGGCAAGAGAGAACTAAGACACAGCCTTGGAGCCAGGCCAATTAGTGACTATGGGAGATCACGTAAGAAGCTATGTCTATGCATCGTCAAAAGCACCAGAGGACAACACCTCTGGTTCAGGGGCTGTGTTCCACTTACCTGGCCCTTTCCAATAGCTCTCCCTCCACTAGGTCTCAGCCAGGCCAATGAATCTTTCCTATTACTGACTAAGCCCTGAATCCAACAGGTGACAGCCCCTTCCAGAGAAAGTACATAACCACAGAAAGAATTCTCCATGAGCTAAAAGGTCATAATCTCCAAACAGATGGGCAAGCAACCAAAAACAACATTTAAGTAGGAGGATCCTAGATCAATAGAATCAAGAAGGCAAAAGTCCAAAATAGCAGATATTTGGAGGAAATACTAAAGACAAAGTAAAGGATTTTTTTTAAGCTAGACATAGAGTAAGAAGAATAAAGTCAACACAGATGTTGATTTTTAACTACAAATTGTGCTGTCTTCTCCATCAAAAAATGACATCAAATCTCAGTCCAGCCTAACAGGCTCTTTGTAAATTAGGTACTGCTAACTAGCTTATCCAGTCATTGTCTCCCATTATTTCACTGGATACCAAACTTCCTTAAAGACCTACTAAGGCAGGACAAAATAGGGCATTGAGGTTTAGTCTGATTTCGTATCTGAAGTTAATGTATAATTGTAAACCCCCTAAAACAAAAACTTTCTCTAAGCCCCAAAACCATAAAGCTTATAAAATCATGGGCCCAAAATGAACTCTTAGTTAATAACAGAAAGTCTGGGGTCATAAAGATTGTTAAACTATGTGCCTAGAACAAAACTTTTATATGACAGGACATCACAAGCACCCATCGTTATCTTTCCTTGAAACAAAGAAAACACCTGGCATTCAAAGGTCAAAATGGAAAAACACCGTTAGCAAAATCTCCCTATAACACAAGCTAAACCCATGCCACTTAGCACACATCTCTCTCTTGAGCACACATGCACTCTTGTGTGTACTAACCTTTCAATAAACTTCACTGCTTACTGCTACTTGCTTTCTCATCCTTGAATTCTTTTCCATGGCAAGACTCTGAACCTGGAGTACAGCTTGGCTCTGGTGTAAGCAGAGCTCCAGTAACACTATATTCTTTTCCAAGCCTTTGTGCCTGCTGCACAGTCTGCCTCAGGTTCTTTTTCCCTCTTGCTCCTCCCTCCCTGACTTCCCCAAGAGGACTAAGAAGAGCTTTCCTGCAGGCTCCCATAACACCAATTTATGCGTCTGTCATAGCCCCTCCTGTATGATACTATAACTTCTTGGCTACTTTGCCGCCACAACAACAGACTAATTTACAGGGATCATACTGTTTTTAATCTTTGCATCCCAAAAACTTTAGCATAGAGTCTGGCACATAATTAAGTAAGTAAATGAATCAAATGAGGGAAGTGAGGGTGAGTGAAGTGAAAGTCACGTACAGGCTCTGTGCACTGTGTCTCTGTCATCTGCCATACTGATTTGTAAAAGATATACAGAGAAAAGAGCTTAAAGTAGGTGATCAATTAAAACTTATTGAATAAATCAAGTGAACAAGCCTGATATGAACTTTGATATATTCAGAAAGCATGATGATCATTTGTATAAAGGTCCCTGTCAACCCTAAGATTCTATGGTGTTTTAAAAAAACTGTATTTATACAAACTTTTCAAGAAAACTTAGGAATAGAGAAGAGGGAAATAACATATTGAGTGCTATAAATTAGTTAGGCATCCTTACGTATGATTTTGATTTGCTTTTTATGATAAACCTGGAAAACTAGAATTATATAGAATCTGAAGGTAGAGAAGCAGAATCAAAATTTAAACCCAGGTGAGCCCGATCCTAATCCTAAACTTTTCCCATACTGAACCTTGTTAGTGGCACACTTGAACCTCTGGGAGGAACAAAAGGCTATCCTCACCCTCACTGTACTCCAAGGATGGGGGGGAAGCACAGGCAATGGGAAGTGACTGTTAATGGGCATAGAGTTTATTTTGGGGGGCGGTGATAAAAATGTTCTGGAATTAGACAGTGGTGATGGTTGCACAACTTTGTCAATATAATAGAAAACACTGATCTTAAAAAGATAAATTTTATGGTATGTGAATCACATTTCTATATAAAAAGTGAGTTCTAACTACAAAAGATAGGGGGAGGTTTAGATTTCCTATGTGGTAAGGTTGTGTTTATTGGTTATCTTTCTCTTGGGAACAGTGAAATTATTTAAAATTGAGTGTTGACAGGCTGTGGACTTTGGGCATTATACATGATGCCTAATGAATGCAAGTGGCTGAAGGATGCACACAATGGTGTATACGTATGATCAAATATTGTGCTACCACAATAAGTATTGAAGTTGTGAGGCATGCAACGATGTGAATGACCCTGTGGGCCGTTTGTTGAGGCAAAATAAGCTAGAAATGAAAGAACAATTGTTGTATGGTCTCATTTAGAAAATGCTTATAAGAAAATAGGGGCCTAGATTGTAAACTCTTATAGCAGACACATTTAGTCCAGAGTGGTAATTTTATATCTGGGTTTTGAGAGACTGTTTTATATATGTATAACCTGGTATTTAGAAATAAGAACAAGCCTGATCAGGTCAGGATTAAGGTAATTCAGAAAACAGGGGTAAAGAAGATATTGTCTAGGGTGGGCCACGATGGCTCAGCAGGCAGGAATGCTTGCCTGCAATGCCAGAGGACCCAGGTTCAATTCCCGGTGCCTGCCCATGTAAAAAAAAAAAAAAGAAGATATTGTCTATATTTTAGAACCACACCTACTCTTTGAGACCAAAGAAGAAAGGTTTATTTTGTCCGGAACCTAAACTTTCTGTAGCATATAATCTAACTCAACTCTATTTGCACAGGTCAGTTGAACAACTGCAACACAGGGAGTCCAGAATAAGAATGAGGGATTTTAATCCTGTATAGCTTAATGTAATGCCTGGATACATCTTAGGATATATTAAGCAGATAATCAAAAAGTATTATCTGCAGCAGAAGTGGCTGCTGCCCAGTGACAGGGGCAGAGTTGCCCCCACCCTACCCTCATGGTAGGAGATCCAGCCCTGCCCACAGATCCCATTTGGGCCCCACCCTTAAGTGCCCCTTGGTCAAGCCCACAGCTCGACCAAGCCATGCTCGGGCTCCAATGAAGCAGGAAGAAGGTGGTTTCGTGTTGCCCCCACCTTGCACCAACCTTGTATTCTTATGGGAGGGTGTGGGCAGTCCTGTGCCAGTGCCTGGCCCTGCCCCAGCTTCCATAGAAGCCCGACTGCAGGTGAAGCAAGAGAAGGCAGAAACCCAGGAAGACCGGACACCAGGCCCAGCCATCTTGACTTCTCCTGAATTGCTGCTTGGCTGCCCCAGAAAGAGAGAAGACTCAGTCCTGCCACTTGTGAAGCAGGAGCCACCTGGCCCTGAGGAGGACAAAGAGGAAAAGAATAGGAATGATTCTGCCTTTGACTTGGCCACAAAGGAGAAGGCAGGAGGGGCCAGCACCCCCATGATCATGGAAATATTCAGCCTGGATGGAACCAGCTTCCAGGATACAGCAGTCTGGTTACCAAGGTCCATGCCCTTAAAAAACCTGGAGCTAGAGTGATGCCCCGATGAATCCCAGAGTGATTTGATCACTGAGTGGAAAAGTATTTGCAAAGTCCCCTTCAGGGAATGGTGAGAACGGGGGGAAATTCATCCCCCCCTAGTTGAATTCTTGATATTCTCACAAGCAGTGTGGACAAAAAAAGCTATAGGCTGAGCCCTCAGTCTTGGGGTTTGTTCATATGAAACTTAGCCCCAAAAAGGATAGGTCAAGCCTACTTAAAATTAGGTCTAAGAGTCACCCCCAAGAGAACTTCTTTTGTTGCTCAGATGTGGCCTCTCTCTCCAGCTAAGAAAACAAGCAAACTCACCACCCTCCCCCTGTCTACATGGGACATGACTCCTAGGAGTGTGGACCTTCCTGGCAATGTGGGGCAGAAATCCTAGAATGAGAGGAGACTCAGCATGAAGGGATTGAGAAAAACCCTAGAATGAGCTGAGACTCAGCATCAAGGGATTGAGAAAACCTTCTCCACCAAAAGAGGGAAGAGTGAAATGAGACAAAGTGTCAATGGCTGAGAGATTCCAAACAAGAGTCGAGAGGTTATCCTGGAGGTTATTCTTATGCATTAAGTAGATATCACCTTGTTATCCAAGATGTAATGGAGAGGCTGGAGGGAACTGCCTGAAAATGTAGAGCTGTGTTCCAGTAGCCATGTTTCTTGAAGATGATTGTATAATGATATAGCTTTCACAATGTGACTGTGTGATTGTGAAAACCTTGTGTCTGATGCTTCTTTTATCTACCTTGTCAACAGATGAGTAGAACGTATGGAATAAAATTAAATAATAAGGGGAACAAATGTTAAAATAAATTTAGTTTGAAATGCTAGTGATCAATGAAAGGGAGGGGTAAGGGGTATGGTATGTATAAATTTTTTCTGTTTTCATTTTATTTCTTTTTATGTTATCTTTTATTTCTTTTTCTGAATTGATGCAAATGTTCTAAGAAATGATCATCATGATGAATATGCAACTATGTGATGATATTGTGAATTACTGATTATATATGTAGAACGGAATGATTATATATTAAGAATGTTTGTGTTTCTTTGTTGTCATATTTTTTAATTTAAAATTAATAAAAAAATTTAAAAAAAACAAACCTAGAGCTAGAAAGCAGTAGACTGGAGGCTTCTGCAGACTGTAGGATTCAAGTCTGCAGGGCAGGCAGTTGGGAAGGGAAGATGGATGTAAAGTGTAGGAGAGCAAGGACATACTGGAGCCTACGAGCATGAACTGGAACCCATGAGGATGTTCTCCTGGAACCTATGTCGGTCTCTCACCACCTCCGACTTCGATAATGTGGGTATCCTGCAGAAGAAGCTGGTGCCCGTCATCACAGAGTTAAATATGCATCTGGCCCAGGATTTAGAGAAGCCGAAGGAAGATCCTGGGAAGGTGGAGCAGCTGCAGGCCTAGCTGCAGGCCTGGCTACTGCCCCACACCAACGAAGCTACATAAACTCTTAGCGGTAAATGAAAATGAGCATTTTACCAAACTGCAATCCAAAGAAGAAGCATTAAAGGAGAGAAAAAAAAAAACAAAATGAGAGAATTATTATAAGAGAAGGAAGACAATGAGACAATATTCTTGTGACTGTGTAGCAGGCAGGCCTTCCCCTCTTTCTGGTTTAGCTGTGCTCTCTGTGGAAAATCCCCAAACCCCCTCTCCTTGCAGGCAAGTGAGATAAGGCACATTTCCTGGGATAGAAACCCCCTCCCTTAGCCTTCAGGAACTGGTGAAGATGCATGTAGGCAAGAGAAGACATTCCTGTGGTGGGGGCCCCTCGACAGTTCAGCTCTGGGCCATTCTCAACTTAAATCAGCCAATTGTTTACCTTGTCTTTAACATGTCAAAGAGTCTATAAAAGCTAAGGTTGCCTTTTGTTCGGGGCTCAGACTTTCAGAGGCTACTGGGCTGAGCCCTATGGCCATAGCAAATAAAACCTGCTTCCGGAAGCTACAGATCCTTAGTCTCAGCCTGTTCTAACTTCGCAGAACATTCCTGGAGGCTTGCGGCCTCATTCCTGGTTTTTGCGCTACAACTGAAAAACTGAACCAACAATTCAGGAAATGGAATCCAAATTTAGAAACCACCACATACAAAATCCAAAATAGGTGGATTACAAATGACTAAGGAAAGCTAACAGAGGAAAGTGTACCCTTGAGAGGGTATACCTGTCAGTTGTACTTAGGCTACTATTATATATCAGTGAATTAAAATATTGATAAATTTTTTTGTGTGCTCTAATGTTCTACGCTTACCCCTATTTTAGAACGGGAGTACCAAAGTATTATTCTTAATTGGCTTTTAGGTATAAACTGCCAACTTGCTCTTGACTGGAAATACAGTTGTGCTCTCTTCATATGCTGTGGTCTCCACCTGTGCTGAGGGCCCCTTCTAGGTTCTCTGAAACAGATTTGTGTTGCCTGTTTTCCTTCCTGGGATCCTGATCCTTAAGGCCTGATTACCTGGACTTTTGAACTACATCCTGACTCCAGTTCACTGTGACCCCTGGCTTTTAGACTCTTGTCTTTATTCTGCCCAGCTGGTAGGTGCAAACTAGGTTGGGTATAGTGGCAAGGCACTTAGACGCTCGTAATCTTATTTGTCTTATCTGTAAAATAAGAATAATAATACCTGCTGTTCTATCAACTTGAAAAAAAAAAAAGTATTGGCAAAGTCCTTGAGGGATGGGAGAAAAAACATGGGCCTATCAAACATTACCATGAAGGAATCCCCTGATACTCTGTCAAACATTAGGGACACCCAAATCAATAGGCCAAGTCATTGATCTTGAGGCTTACTCTTGTGAAGCTTATGTATGTGGCGGAGAAGCTTAGCCTACCTATAGGTTTTTCTAAGAGTTACTTCTGGAGGACCTCTTTTGTTGCTCAGATGTGGCCTCACTCTCTAAGCCCAACTCTGTAAGTGAAATCATTGCCCTCCCCTCTACGTGGGACATGACATCCAGGGGTGAAAGTATTCCTGGCAGCATGAGAGATGAGTCCCAGGGATGAGCTAGGCCCTGGCACCATGGAATCAACAATTCCATTCTGACCAAAAGGGAAAAAGAAGAGCAACTAATAAAGTATCAGTGGCTGAGAAAGTTCAGAGAGAGTTGAAAAGCTACTCTGGAGGTCACTCTTACACAAGCTTCAGTTAGACATTGCTACCTATCATAACTTGCCAAACCCCAAGCAAAACCATTCCAGCCAGTCCTAAAGAACACCTAGAATGATATATAACATTCTACAAAGTTTCCATGCACTAGGGTAACTTTCCAGAAACCTACAACCTCCAGATGGGTGCCTGGACCAGATAAGTCCTGAAACCTAGAGGGCCCAGCCTCTCCAGAACATTAACTAGTTACATCTCCCTACCCCATATTACTGACAGCCCCTTCCAACGTGAAAAACTTAGAATGGCCATAGCCTAAATACCCCTAAAGAGTGGGATAGAAAGATCAAAGGTGATGGTGGAGTTATACAGAGAAGGTAGGGTTTAACAAATGAATATGATTGCTTGAATCACTAAATTGATTTTTTTTTCATCTCCAGTAACTTAGAGCACCTAGAAGTAAAAACCTAAAATAGTGGAATTGTAACCCATATCAAACTCTGAAATCTGTTCTACAACTAATTGTTATGCTGTGCTTTGAAATTTGTTGCTTTTTTGTATATATCTTGTTTTTCCCAAAAAAGAAAAAAAGTTGATTGTGATGATAAAAAAATATTTATTGCTCTCTCGCCTTATAAACCTTTCTGAAGTAAAACAATTTCAGACTGATAAAACTGCAGGGACTTGTGATGTGATTAGTTTCTTATGCATCCTAAGATTTATTTTAGTTAATAAAGCAAGAAAAGGTACATTAATACAGTTTAACAACTGAGAGCTAGAAGGAAAATCTGAGATGATGGTATGGTAGCCCATGACAAACTCTGGGATCTGTCCTGTAACTACTTGTTTTCAAAGTACTTTCAAAGAGTACTTTGAAAACCTGCTTTTTTTTTTTTTTGCATATATGCTATATTATACAATTTAAAAAGTTAAAAAAAAAAGCAAGGTGCAACTATTAAAAGGAGATAAGTGTACAAATTATAATATATGTACCATCAAAGAAATATGACAGAAAAACAAGAGGTTAGCTTGAAAATCACTGCCAGACACTGGTTTACTTCCAAAATAACAAATATGAAAAATAATGAATTTTATTGTCATAAACTGAATACTAAAATACAGATTTAGTGGGAAATTAATAGGGTTTCCACAAAAAATGCCCAAGGAAAATATATGCTTTTTCCCAAGATGTCAGCTTATTGGAGCTGAGCTCTTTAGAGTAGATATAAGAGCAGCTATGCTCAGATTTACTAACAGCAGACAGAGCTGAAACAATTCAAGTAAGAACCTGAGCCTCAGATACTCTGCCTTTGGTAAATGGATTCTCTCCTAGCATGCGCTGTATCACTGCAAATGAGCATTTATTCTGCTGCGATAACAACAAAATAGCAGAATAGAACTTTCAATTACCAATATCTCCACCACAGAGACTGGATGTTATAAGACTTTTTAGATTCCCTGCATGAGTATATATAGTCTAAATGCCAGTTTTCCCAAATAACCATCAGTTTGTATCAGCTCATGCAAAGAATATCGAATTATAAGCAAACATTTTTACACATACAATGCAAAAGTGAAAATATACTACAGTATTCTAGAATTGTGCCTGGCAAATCATAGGCATCCAATAAGTATTTGTTGAATATATGTTTATAATAGTTAATAATGTTTACTAAATAATTTAGATCAAAAATAAGGCAATCAATAAGAATATTTCCAAATCAACTTCTCTTCATCAATAGAAATTTACTTTTTCTTACTTTATTCCTTATATAAAACCATATTCTCATTGATATTCAAACTGATGAATCAATGGTTACAGGAAGATAATTAGTCCATTATATGTAGAGAGCACATTCTGATTAATTATAAAAGCTACTGACTCTTGCCTTATAAACATTTCTGAAGTAAAACAATTCCAGACTGATAAAACTGCAGGGACTTGTGACGTGATTAGTTTCTTATGCATCCTAAGATTTATTTTGGTTAATAAAGCAAGAAAAGGTACTTTAATACAGTTTAACAATATGTTGACCATTCTTCACATTCTAGAACCCTCAAACAGATGCAAGTTTAAAATACAATTAGCCTCACTGACATGTATCAGAGTTCAGCACAAAGGGAAATCCTTTCTGAAACACCTTAAAGTTCATCAATTTACCAATGTCAAGAAGGTCAGCAATTAATTTTATGCTAAATTTTTCCATTTCTAAGGCTCTTTCAAAAACAGAGAAATTATTTCTTGGCAACTAACAACTCTGCATACTTGAAATACTAGTAGGATCATCAGATGGACAATAAAATATCTCCAAAGATCTTCTTCTCTTCACATTTTCCACCTCAGAAGGGCACTTCTAAAAATCTAAGAATAAGATTCTACAAATTCACAGTGTGTAATGGACATGTCAGAAAAAGCCTGACCTCTTCCTTGATTTGCTGACATCACAAAATAATATTTTTAAAGAAGATGTAGATAGTTATCTGTTCTCTGCATGGGAACAACTTTCTAAGCATAAAAACAATGAATCATAAAAAAAAAACACATTAATAGATGAAAAACATAAAACTGTTTTAATTTCCCCAAATAAAAAACATCATAAATTAATTGAAAAGCAAACAAATTATGGGGGAAATGCCTCCATAGGACAAGAAAAGAGTTAGTATCCTTACTATAAAAAGAGTTCACACAAATCTGTATGTGGACATGACAATGCCCCAAGCACTCACTCTCCTGGTAGAAGTCACTGCAAGATCACTGTGCCAGCTTCAAGCTATTACGCACTCCAGAAAAACCATGTCCTTTAATCCTCATTCAATATTGCTGGGTGGAATCTTTTTTACTTTCTCACAAAGATATGACCCACGCAGTTATGGGTGGTAACTTTTGATTAGATGGTTTCCATGGAGATGTGTCTCTACACATTCTAGGTGGGGCTGTTTACTGAAGCCCTTTAAAGGGGAACCATTTTGGAAAATGGTTTAGAGCCCAGACAGCCAAAGAGACCTTTCGAGATGAAGAAGGAAAATGCCCCCAGGGGAACTTCATGAAACAAGAACCCTGGAAAAAAAGCTAGCAGACATTGTCATGTTCACCATGTGCCTTTCCGGTTGAGAGAGAAACCCTGAACATCACCAGCCGTCTTGAACCAAGGTGTCTTTCCTTGGATGCCATAGATTGGACATTTCTATAGCCTTGCTTTAATTTGGACATTTTCACAGCCTCAGAACATTGTAAACTTGCAACTTAATAAACTCCTCTTTTTAAAAGCCATTTTGTTTCTGGTATATCACATTCTGGCAGCTTACAAACTAGAACAATCACTATTTTAAAAAACAGTCACTGAAGGATCACTCTGCCTCTTATGGTTTGCCTTGGTTCTTTGCCCTACCTTAATGCCCTCCATCTTCCAAGACCTATTAGATTGAAGATTCAAATAAACAGGCAGTCAGCCTGCCCTTGATTTCAGATTTTCAAAGATCTGGACTCTGAAATACTGCTTCCTACCCCGTCTGCTGCCTGTGGACAAGTAACAACTTGTCCCAAGTTCCAGAGACCCATTATCCAACTAATTCCAGCCTAAACCCAGCATACAGATTCCTGCCTGGGCTGGGGAAGGCAGAAATAAAGCAATTAATTAAACAGTTGATAAGAAAAACACTGAGACTTCAATACAAAAACCCATCAAAGAGCCCGTGCAGGCAGTTCACAGGAAAGAAATATTTAATAGCTAACAACCTGATTTTTTAATGCTTAAATACATTAATAAGGAAAGTCATGAGTTAAAATAATGAAGGTACCATTTTATCTGTGAAATTAGCAAAGAGTTTTTAAAAATAATAATGCTCAGAGAAGATAGAATTTACCAAATAACTAGGACTGCTGAATCATTATATTGATACTTCTGTTGGTCTCCAATGTCTTGGAGCAGCTAGAAGAAAAAATGAAAAATCGTGGAACTATAACCCATACCAAACTTTAAATCTATTCTATAACTACTTGTTAAGATGCACTTGGAAATTTATTGCTTTTTGTATATATGTTATATTTCACAATAAAAAACATTAAATAATAATAATAATGCTGATACAGTTTTTAATAATAATGGTATAATCTTTCTGAAGGGCATTATGGCAGTATGTTTCGATATGCTTTCAGAACATTCACAATGTTTTGAACCTTTAACTCTGTAATTTCACTTTTAGGAATCAATCCCATGGAAGTAATAAGAAACACAGTCAAAAGATTTAAGTATAAAGATGTTTCATCTCTTTTTTTGTACATTAAATATAAATATCTAACCATAAGTGAATTGCAAGTACATTATGAAACATCCATAATATAATTATGTAGCAAACAAAAATATAACACTCAAGGTCATTCATTGTTACAAGCATGTATTGTATTAACTCATTTACTCCTCACAATAACATAACATGAAACCTGCAAGGGAGGCAGCAACACCCTCATTTTTCAGTTGAGGAACGTGAGGCACAGAAAAGTACCTTGGGACAGGTTCACACACCCCCATCTGAAATTCTAAAATCCAAAAGTTCTGTAAACCAAGAGTTTTCATATATTTGTGGCAAACTCATTTGTTGGCAGAATCTGACTTGAACTGGTAGGAAGCTATGTATAGTCTTTATTTAGCCCACTTAAGAGTGAATATATAATCACTAATTACACTGAAGAAAAGTAATGTGTTTGATTACAGGGTGGTACCTCTGCCCCACTAGAGGTCACACAATAAATGTGCCATGTTATCTTCCTATAATCAGAAAAATTCTGAATTTTAAAACAGGTATCCGAGGATTTTAGATGAAGAATGGTGGGTCTGTAGTAAGTGACAGAGCTGGGATTTCAAACCTAGGCAGTCTGGAGACCGTGCTAGGCTCTGGAGTTTGTGCTCATAATCACAATGTGATACTTTCAGAGATTGTTTAATGACACAAGAAAATGCTTATAATTCAAATATCAAAGTATTTACCAATTACATAGTATGTGCCAGGCATGCAGACAAATTTTAAATTCCAACTGTGACAAGTGCTACTAAGATCAGTGGTGACTTGCCTATATTAAGGGAAAGGTTTGTCCTAGACAGAACAGTCAGAGGCAGTTTGCCTGAGGAAACATTTGATCTGAAATGTGAAAGATGAGCAAGAGTTAATCAGGTAAAAGAGAGAAAGGAAAAACATACCTGGTAGCAAGCAGAACATGTGCAAAGGCCCTGTGATAAGAGGAAAAATGGTGATAAAGGACAATGTAATCAGAACACAGAGAACCAGGGGATAAGATAAGGCTGGAGAGGAAGTAGATGTCACAGAACCTTATAGGTAGAGTAATCATTTGCCCCAATTTGCTGAGGGACAGTCCCAGGTAGTCTTTTGTCCAAGGATAACTGGCAACACTCCCTTTACTCTCAAAAGTATCTTGGTCTAGATGATAAAGTATATGGTCACCCAATTTATAGGCCACATTAAATAGTGCTGCCTTCATCCCAAGGGCAATGTGAAGCCATGACAAATTTTAAGCAGAAGGAGGTTTTTTGTTTGAGTTGGAGGAAGAGAGGGAGAGAAGGTTAAACAAATTTTATTTTCAAAAGATTACTACAGCTATGGGGCAGAGAATGGATGGGTATATTGAAAAGACAGAGTAAATGTCTTTAGACCAGTCAGGAGACATAAGCAAGAGCAGTAGTAGCCTGGTCTGCTGTGATAGTGGTAGAGACAGAAGAAGCCATGGGCCTGGAGTGTTTAGAGAACAAAGGAAAAAGCTCAGGCTTGAAACCCCTTGATGTTTCTTTCTATTCACAGAGCCCTCCTCCCGTGCATGCCCACCCTATTTTCTGGTTGGATATACTGCAACTCTTTGGTGGTCAGACAAAAGAAGGTCTCCTTAGCATTGGGCTGGTGATGCGGGACCAGGAGTGTCAGACCACTTGTGGCATGCAACAAACTCTCAAGTGCTTTACACTTACAGTACACAAAGCAGTGTCCCGGAGGACTTCAATTACCTGTCCACCCAGCCAATAGGGGCTGCTCTTGTGCCATAATGTTCCTCCTGTGTGCATCACTGGGTTCAAAGAACTATACTGAGTGCTATAAATATAGTCCTATCTAGGTGATGAGTTCCTGCTAGGTGCCAAGCACTAGGAGATTAAAAAAGAAAAGGAAAACGCAACCCTAGAATTTCTAAGGACGTATTACATTTCCCAAACACACTTACCCTACAGTAAGTTCGTTTTAAACTTCCAAAAAGGTTCACGTTCCAAGATGCAGTAGAGGTAGGAAGGTGTAGATGAACTGGGGCAGTCAGAGACAACCCAAATACCGGACCTGGAGAAATGGTGTCCCAACGGCTTGACCCCAGGAGAGACTATGAGGGCACGGCGGGCCTCGGCCGGGTCCGTCCTAGGCGGGGGCCGCCAGCCGGCCGGGCAGAAGAAGCCCAACAGCCCGTTTGCCTGGCTCGTTGCCATAGCAACGCGCCCAGGCCGGCTGCAGCCTAGACTGCCGCCCAGCTCCTGAGGGGCCGGCCCTGCGCAGCGACGCCAGCGGCAACTCACCTGACTGGGGGCGAGCTGTCCTCCGACAGGAGTACACTTCACGCAGATTGTTGCAGGGCCCGGAATTCGCACCTGAAGAAACTTTTCAGTCCGCGAAGCAGCCTCAAAGAGGTGGACGGGGGCCGCTCGGGGACAAAGCGCGGCGGGTCGCGCGAAGCTTCTTCTCAAGCAGGGCTGGCAACGAGGCGCCAGCAGGACAAGGGCGTCCACGTACAGGAGGGGCCAAAGAGGGCGTCCCACGAGCACCTGGGAGCTGCCAACAACCCCTCTTACGTACTGACCTACGAATTCTTTCTCCAGGAGAGAGTCACATTTTACATAAAAAATTTTTTTTTTAATTCTGTAAAGGTAATGTTACGGTAATGTTATGGTGATGGCCAGGACAATATTCTCACTCAGAGCTGGAGCTAGGGCTGCAGGCCTTGCAGTGTAGTGGGTGCAGAGCTGCTCTAAAAAGACAGAAAAATTGAACCTCGTACCAGTGCTGGAACGAGGAGGAGGTTGGTGGGTGTCTGTCCTTAGAGGATTTTTAAAAACTTCCTGACAGAACAAATGACAATTCCTGGGATTATGTTCTGGGCACAAATTTATATGGGACAATCTGAATGCATGGCCCCTGCAATAGAGGCTAGAAGTACAGGCTCCAGCTGTATGCTAACATATGTATTGACCTGAACTAGAAATGGCTTCTGAGGACATCAGTCTTGTTCTCCAGTAGTTATGGGAAAGAAATTCAACTATCCTAATTGTTTGAGACAGATATCCTCTAAATTTTACTTGATTGATAGCCAATAACTTGGCTTGATTCATTTTATTGCTTCAAGGTAGAGATACATTTGACAACTCATCTGGTCAGAGTCATTAGAAAGTTCACATTGGCCAGAGTAGGCAACTGGTAACTTCCGTTTTGAACAATTTCTAAATATAAATAATCCCTATCATGTCCTGTTCTGCAGAACTTTGGGGTCTTGACCAAAACCTTGCTCTGAAGAAGTTCCAAGCTTTTGTCTTCCAAGGATCCTGGAATAGCCTACAAGAATATTCTCTGCCCCCCTTCCATGGGAAGATGAAAAGGCGATCCATCCAAGCGTGAATGTTAGTGCCAGTGTCCACAAAAGGAGGTAAACTCTACCATCTTTTATTGAACTATGAAGTGCATGGAACTGCCTTTAATCAGCTGCCATGAAACCTTACATTTCAGACCCTTACCAAGAAATAACTTTAAACTGTTTACTTCCTAATGCTTATGAAAAGCCTGGTTGAGAGAAATTACCATTATGGAGATTTGTTCAAAAGACATACAAATGACCCCTTTTCCGTATGATCTCTGGGTAAGTGATTCCCAATTGTGGCTACATACTAGAAACATTTTGGAAGTTTTGTCTGTTTTGATTTGTTTTGTTTATAAATACAGAGTTGCAGGTTAGGTTACCCTTTCAGAAATTCTGATTGAATAGTGCCTGTGAAACCATTTTTAAAAGGTTTTCAAGTGTGTTTGACACAAAGTCATGTTGGAAATCACCGCACTACAGTTCACCCTGCATTAAGGCTGACCACAAAAAGCTCGGCGTTTGTACCACTTTTTGTTCACCCTTGTAAAACTATTTATAACAAGTCATGCTTTAGCCTTATGCCATTTGCTTATGTTTAGAGATACTGGTTTTAAAAAAAAAAAAACTTTTTTTTTTTTGAGAATGATATTTATTATACCCCTATAGCCAAAGCCCACCTGATTGCCCAGCCCATGGTTTTTCAAACTTTTTGGACCATAATCCAACAAAAGAAATGTTTTATACATCACCCAGTGTTGCACATAGCAATATATTTAATAATTGAAACAAGTTTTAGAAAACATTACTCTTACCACGTTATATATTCTGATACTTTTCATCTCTTTTTAATACTGGTTTCTACCCATGAAATGGTTTTATGTCCCCTGATGAGTTGCAAGTTGCATTAAAAAAAACAGCAGTCTAGCCCATAAGGCTCTTAACTTGCTTCCAGGAAGCCTCTTTGTTGTTCAGATGTGGTCTCTCTCTCTCAACACAACTCTGAAAGGAAAATTCCCCCTATATGAGACAAACCATTCTGGGGTAAAAATCTCCCTGACAATGTGGGGCATGACTCCCGGGGATGAGTCCGTCCCTAGCACTGTGAGGTGGGCAACACCTTCTGGACCAAAGAGGGGGAAAGAAGTGTAATAAAGTAAGGTTTCAGTGGCCAAGAGAGATTAAATTGAGTCAAGAGGCTATTTTGGAGGCTACTTTTATATGCTTCAGTTAAATAGTGCTAATTGCCATGGTTTGCTACACCCCAATCAACATCACGCCTGATGATTCTTAAGAACACGTAGGGCTGGAACTGAGACTCAATAAAAGTTTCCTGCACTAGGTTGTCTTCCTGGAACGTATAATACCCTAGGAGTGCTCCTAGGTCAGATAAATCCTGAAACTCAGAGGGGCCAGCTTCTTCAAGATTATCAATTAATTACACCCCTCTATCCTTTAGTGTTGACACCCCTTCTCAACATGAAAAAGTCAGAGCGGGCATTGCCCAAAGATCCCTATAGATTGGGAGAAGAATTAAAGGAGAAGGAGGAGGTATAACAGAAAAAATAGGATTTAACAAACGAGTATCTCATTTGTTTGAGTATACTGCTCAATCACTATATTAATATTCCTTCTAGCCTCCAGCATTTTGGAGCAACTAGAAGGAAAAATCTGAAATGGTAGAATAGTAGCCCATGACAAACTCTGGGATCTGCTCTGTAACTTCTTGTTGAAGTATGCTTTGAAAATTATTGCTTTTTTCTTTCTTTGCTTTGTATATATGTTATATTTTACACAAAAAAAAAGTTAAAAAAATAAAAAGAATATACAGAGAGAGATCACAAGGGGTGAGGCCCCCATCGCTGGAGAAAAAAAAGAAAAAAAAACAACAGCAGTCTCAAAACTACATATGCATATAGTATATATATATAGAGAGAGAGAGAATATACTATATATTTTATATATATAAATAATCATGATAAATATTTTGATCTCATTTAGAGATAAAATCCAGATATAGAGTATTTTTTTTCTTGATATTATTTTTGATTCAATACACCAAACCAATGAAAATAACTTTGTCCTCAGGTGGCTAAGATGAAACCTGGCTGCATTTCAGGAATTTTATTTTCATATTCTAATTTGAATTCCCTTAAACTATTTCTGATAAGAAATAATTGCTGAGGATTTGTTAATAAATTTAAAACAGAGAAACAACAACAAAAACCCAGCAGTCTAGCCATATGCCTTTTCCTGGAAACCAGCTCTGGGTCCTCAGACAAAGTGACCTGGCCAACTGGCTATAGTCAGCTATTCTTGGAATAGGTTTCTGACTCAAGTGGAGCAAATCATAGTCCCTTTCCCAGGAATTTGGAATTAGCACTGAATTAATACTGAGAGAGTTCAGGTTTGTTTTTTTTTAATTTTTAGTTACTCAACAAAAATTTATTAAACTGGCCAAAGGAAGTATAAATTAAAACAACACACAATAAGAGAGGGTATTTTTTGCCAGTCAGAGTCACAGAAATTGAAGAGATTGATTACCTGTAGGGCTGGTAAGGATGCAAGGAAAAAGCACTTTGTACATTACTGATGATGTTGGGAATGATGCTGTTGATTTAGCAGTACCTGTCAAAACTTAAAATGCACATTTTTTTTGGTCATCCAGTATACATAAGAAAAGTATGTGTAATATTTAAACACCAGTGTAAATGGGGCAAAGAAAAAAGGAATCTGAATGACAATAGGGTAGGGAAGTGGTTAAATACATTCTAGAATATCCATACAATGTGATCTAATGTCTAAATACAGGCAGTCCTATATATATTAAAGAGAAAAGTCATATATATATTACAATCCCACTTTTTAAATCCCCCAAACAATTAATATGCATGTCTGTGTTAATATCAGACAGAATCTGATATATCCCAAATCTACGTCCTTCAGGTTCATAGTATTGAGAAACAGGATTATCTTTAGATGACTTTGTAATTTTTGAACATTGCTTTATTTTCTTAACCAATGAAAACTGGCTTTTAAATATAAATTAGAGATCTTATTTTTCAACGTGAAAAGGCTGGCACTAGCTGAAGTCAATAACTCAAGCAATAGTGGTAAAAGAATATTATTTTAGAATTATGGCAGCAACAACCAGAAGAAGTAGAAAACAGGGCCCTCTCATCTCTGAATTCTTTTAGTTTTGAGACCTTCGAAGCTGGATCGGGGCTCAGCTGGCACCATTGCCAGCAGGGCACCAATTACATATTCTGTCGAGCCCTCCAGGAGTGATTTCAAAAGACCCCAGGAGAGCAGCCCTGAGACCTGCATTTCAGTTTCAGAGGAGGAGAAAATAAGGAGAGACCAGAATAAGGCATGGCTGTAGCTTTGGCTATGAATGGTAACTAGCCACCTCAGGGCCACTGGGGCAGAAGACACCGGAAACTTGTCATCGATGTGGAAAGTTGGAGCAATGGAAGCAGGAGTGCCCCCAAAGACTAAAAGAGTCCAGAGGATGGAAAGAGCCTCCAGGGCCCTGTCCGTGATGCAGGAAGGCAGGACACTGAGCCTGAGAGTGCATCTTGCCCCCAAGGGAGAGCAAAGCCTCTCCAAAAGCCTTGTTGGCCATTCCAACCAGGACAGCAGGGGCCGGAGGCCAATAGCTACCCCCTGGATCTCACCAATGAATATTGAATCACGGAGCCCTGAGTGTCTTTAGATGTGGCAGAGTACATCTAAACAGGACCTGCCCACCTGTGACATCTGTTTGGAACAGCTCAATCCAAATAATTACTAAAGGTAGTATCCTGGGCACCAGAATTCCTCTAATTCAACTGCACACCAGCAGATAGGATGGCTGTTCACATTCAAGTGTGACCGAGACATCATTAAATGACAAAATAAATAAACAGAGGGGCAAAGCAGCTCTAAGTAAGCCACCTTATAGTTGACTTCCCGTCCCCTCCAATGCTATTGTTTTCTCATTTCTCAGCATTACAAGCTGTAAACCTGTAACCTCCCATTCCCACACTCAAGGACTTACATGGTGGAAGAGGTGGTGGAAAAATTGTAAGAGTGGTAGGATGGGGTAGATTGTAACATAATATTTTTGCATTTTCCCAAATCCCCCAACCCTTCCAATATTGTCAGGAATTATGCCTATTCCTACATGTACTCTCTCAACTCCATAAAAATATCAAAAATTTATCCCTCAACCTCCCTTCAAGATTAAAGGGGCTGAACTCTTTTGGGGGGGGCGGGGGGATGGAGGTGTGGATTGAAGCAGGATAAAATAGGACAACTGTAAGTCCCTGGTTTCCTATTCAGCTCTGAAAAAGTTAACAGACAACTGCAAGTCCCTTGTTTCTTATCTAGCTCCAAAGGAACTAATACAGAGCTGCAAAGTTCCTAGGAGAAAAATTTCCCTCAAGTCCCCAAACCTCCCAAAACCACTGAAACCATAGCCTCCTCAAACCATAAAAGCTTGCAAAATTCTAGGCCCAAAGCAAATTCTTAGTTAATAATAGGAAGCATAGGATCATAAAGATTATTAACCATTTGCCCAAAAACAAATTTCAGGTATGTGACAACAAACCATGAATTCTGCTAGCTGTCTCCTCCTAGAACAAAGAAGACACCTAGTGTTCAAATGTTGCTATGGAAACCTGTCACTGGTAAAACTCCTATAAAGCAAGCTGGCCAACTCTACTTGGTGCATGTCCCTCCCTTGGACATGCCCACGTTAACCTCCTTAACGTGTACTCTCTCTTTTTAATAACCTTTAATACTTATTCCTAAAAAATGGGGGAGGTACAGACTTTATCAGAAAGAAGTAAATATATCATATGTACAGACAGCACATAGTGCCAATTTTATCTACAAATATTAAAGTACACCAACTCAAATTCCTAAATTACACTTTTGTCACAGCCTTGGCTAGATCTTGCACTGTTGCAGAATTCAGTTGTGTACAGTGCTAATCTAAGCCCACAATTCACCATGAGTATATTCTTAGCCAGGTGCTGTATAACAGGAAGAAAGGATTCTTCAGAATATGACAGGTAATGCTGAAGAGTTGGTGCCACTCACCAATATCAAGAATTTTCAGTGCTAAGCAAAAAGTCCTGCTGCAATCTGAAAAAGAAGCAAATGCACCATATCAAAGTTCAACATAGTTCCATCAGGTAGTTGGCCAAAGTATGTTGCTCAACATCAACCTCTCCAATCTTTGATGCTCTCTGAAGGAAGTGCAGAGGCAGAAAGCGACCCAGACCAAAGTTTAATGCTCTTAGACTCTTCATTTCCATCTCTCTGATCTGGTACTTAGTGTAAGTATGGTCAGTCACAAAGGCAAAGTTGCCAATTTCTGGAGGATATTGCTTGCAACAAACATGGCAGTGATACCCACAAAGTACAGCATCTTCTTGGGCATACAATTATTCTGCGTGAACCGATCAATGATAGCAGTTATCATATACATGGTCTCCTGGAGCAACCTGAATTCCATTTGAACCTGTACTAGCCAGGCAATTAGGATGGCTCTCATGTTTCCAGTGACTTCCTACCCAGAAAGTATTTTGGTCTGAATGCTTGGTCTTCCTCAAGTTGTTGTGGGTAAGAATAGATATCTTTCATGTATTCACTACAAAGGTTTGGATCAGCTCTATCTTCTGCATTCACATCACTTACTGCAAGAATTACATCAGAGAGAACCTGACACAGGTATTCTTCTGCAGGAGCACATCCAGATGTTTCCATTGGGCTTGGAGAGGGAGTATCCAGCAAAATAGGCTGAGACAAAAAATTTTCTTCTTTAGTGGGCTCTGGTTCTGGCTCTGGCTCTGGCTCCAACACAGGCAAAATTGCTTTTTTCCAGAGGTTTGGATAGTTTAATTAGCAATAACTTTTCCAACAGCTGAAGTTTTTTCTTCCTTCTTCAAAGGCATTTTGGCCTGTGGCTGTTCACTGACTTTGTTACCAGCGTCTCCAAGAGCTGTTCTTGACCTCAGCCCAGTCTTGGAGGCTGCAGCAGGGGCCAAAGGTACATGCTTTGCACCTGCCATACTGATCTTAGTCTTACTTTCAGCATTAATTTTCATGTTCCTGGTGACTTGGAGCTCATGGCTTCCTCTTCACCAGGCAGCAGTTCAGAGGGAAGAAGCAGAACCCAGGAGCCCCAGACAAACAGGGGACCAAAAACCACCAAAGAGCAATAGCTGTTCCTCTGTAGCACTGAGATTTCAGTTTTATCTAGGTAGATAAACTCATAGCTTAGAAAATCAGGAGCTGATTTCTCCAGATCGTGGCCTGGAGAAATGCAGAAAACCAGGCTGTGGGGAGAATGTGAAAAGAATGGGAAGGATAATAAAGATCTAAACAGAGAGAGAAAAGAATAAACCAAAAGAACTCTGATAGCTTTCAGTCCCTGGTTATAGTATTTCCTAAGATGAGCTGTATTCCTACCTTTGAATTCCATGTAACATTGCTACATCTTTATAATAAGGTGCCCCTTTTTGCTTAAGCTCTTTCATGTAGGTAAATGTCTTACAATGAAAATAAATCTATCAGTTTTCTGTGGCTGCCATAATAAATTATTATTTATTAATATACCAGAAATTTGGCAATTTAACCAATACAAATATATTATCTTATAGTTCTATAGGTCAGAAGTCTGGCATGGATCTCACTGGGTTAAAATCAAGGTTTCAATAGTACTGCATTCCTTTCTGAATTCTCTAGGGGAGAATCTGTTTCCTTGCCTTTTCCAGTTTTTAGAGGCCATCTACATTGCTTGGCTTGTGGCTTCCTTCCTCCATTTTCAAAGCCAATAATGTTGCAACTCTCTGACTATTCTTCTGTAATTATATCTCCCTTTGGTTCTAGCCAGGAAGTGTTTTCAGCTTTTAAGAATCCATGTGATTAGATTAGGCCCACCTAAAAATTAAATTTAATCACATAGTAAAGTCCCTTTTGCCATATAGGGTAATATACTGGGGAGAGGGGCATTATTCTGCCAACCACACTAAGACAATTCTCCCTATGCCCCTTATAGGAAGATCCATGCAAGAAATGTCTTTCAAACCTGAGTGTCAAAAAAAAAATCTTTTTCCCTTGGAAAACTGACATGCCTTTTCCATATAAAGAAAGCAAGTCATGAAACTGATCACATTTTCTTTTACACCTTGACTTTCAGGAAGATAGGAACAAAATCTGCAGCTCAACCTTAGTAAATTTGTCAGTCTATGGCTTGCATATCCATATTACAAGTTTTACCTGTTCTCTCTCTTCAATTTTCCCTCCTTTCTGCTCTGTCTGTCTCTCTCTCTCCACCCCCTTTTCTTTCTCTTTCTCTCTCTTTTTATTGTAAGCTGCTTCAAATACTTAGCACTTGCTGATTCCTCTGTCTATAAGGTTCTGTCCCCATAGCTTCACATACCTGATTCCTTCTCACTAGTCTGATCCCAGCTCACTTACCACCTCCTCAGAGAAACCTTCTCTGACCTCCCTATCTAAAGTAGTCTGGCTTCACAGTCTGACACATTACCCTGCTCTGTTATTTTTTAGCACTTAACACCATCTGAAACAACTTGTTTAGTCTTCCTTCCCTCCCTGGAAGTTAAGCTAATGACAGTAAGAACCTGGCCACTTTGTTTACGGCTTGCTCCCAGTGCCTGGGTCGGTACCTGGCACTTTAAGTAGCGTTTAATAAAAATCATAACAATAATAAATGAAAGAATTGGAGGGAGGAAGAGAAGGAGGAAAGAAGGAAGACTTCATAGAATGTGATGAGATATAGATGGATAAATACATAGACTGGCAGATAAATATTCATTTCTAGTGTACAAATCTCCCTCACATTTTAAGAGAGGAACCAGAGAAAATATACAAGGAAGTAAAATACATTCAACTTCCTAAAATATATACCAATAGACCCTGGGTTTTCTTGGGAAACACATGATATAAATGCCTTAGAGTATTTTCTTTTTTTATGTCTTCAGTGGCTCAAAGCAGCTACATTAAATATTATAACTAGTTACCATAGGTGGAGTCATCAGTTCTAAGTGAGATAATGGATTGTAACACCATGACAACTAACATGACAAACACTTGACACTGCCAAAATAATCTATTCCAGAGGTCATTACTACACACTCTGTTCTATTCCTGTAATTATTAATGTCACCACTGACAAAAAGTGTTATAAATTGTTTACATAAACCTTCCATGGGAACATCATGGTTACAATTTAATATCAAATTGTGTGACATTTAAGGAAGAGAGATCAGAGTTGAAGTTTGTCAGTATGAAAAAAAACAGAACAGATTCAAAGCAGTACCAATCAAAATTCGAATAACCTGCTTTGAAGACTTGGAAAAGCTAGTTACCAAATTCATCTGGAAGGGAAAGAGACCCCAAATAGCTAAAAGCATCCTAAAAAAGAACAATGAAATGGGAGGATTAACACTTCCTGATTTTAAAACTTACTATAAAATCACGGTGGTCAAAACAGCATAGTACTGGCACAAAGACAGAAGTATCAACTAATGGAATCAAATCACCAATACAGAAATAGACAACCAAATCCATGGCCAGTTGATTTTTGATAAGGCTGCCAAATCCACTGAACTGGGACAAAATAGTCTTTTCAATAAATGGGCCTGGGAGAACTGAATATCAATAGCCAAAAGAATGAAAGAGGACCCTTACCTCATACCCTATACAAAAATTAATTCAAAGTGGATCAAACACCTAAATATAAGAACTAATACCATAAAACTTCTAACCAAAAATCAGGGAAACATCTTCAAGACCTAGTGATAGGAGGCAGCTTCTTAAACTTTATACCCAAAGCACAAGCAACAAAAGAAAAAAAAGATAAATGGGAACTCCTTAAAAAATGTAGAAGCAATTAATGCAGGTTTGTTCCAGATTTTGTCAACCCTGTTGGTAAAAATGTCAATGGGGTTGGGTAGGTGACTTTGGTTTTCTTAAGTTAAGAACCAGTTAATGCATTAATTAGAATTTTTTATATATGTAGAAATTTCAATTCAATAGCAAGCTGTATAATATAAGCAGTCATTGGAATCACTTCACAAACTGAAGCATACATCTAGAAGGGTTTTTTTATTTAGCAGTCTTATTGAGATATAGTCACATATTATATAATCCATCAAGGTGTACAATTGATGGCTTTTTGTATAATCACAGAGTTGTGCATTCATCACCTCAATCAATTTTAGAACATTTTCATTACTCCAAATAGAAAAACTCCATACCCCTTAGCAGTCACTTCTCAATCCCTCTATCCTTTCCCAGCCCTACATAATTATTAATCTAATTCTGTCTCTGTAGATTTATTTATATTTAAAGAATACTAAAATATTACTGTTAACTATAATCCATAGTTTGCATTAGGTGTATTTTTTCCTATCCACCACCCTATTAATATCTTGTAGTGTGACATACATTTGTTATAGTTCATGAAAGAACATTCTTATATTTGTGCTATTCAGCACAGACATCATCCACCACAGGTTTCACTGTGGCATACAGTCCCATGTTTTATCCTCTAACTCTCCTTCTAGCAACATACACAACCTAAAATCACCGCTTTCATCCACACTCACAAACATTATAATATATAAAAATTATCAGTGTTGTTAATTATACTCAGAGTAATATACTACCATTCACCTCTATCCATTTCCAAACATTTACAATGAACCTAAATAGAAATTCTGAACAAATTAAGCAACAGCTCCCCATTCTCTACTCCCACTCTATCTCCTGGTAATATATATTCCAGATTCTAACTTTATGAGTTTGCTTATTACACTTAGCTCATTTTAGTGAGATCACACATTATTTGCCCTTCTGTATATATCTGGCTTATTTCACTCAACATAATGTCCTCCAGATTCATCCATGTTGTCACATGCATCAGGACTTCATATTGATGAATAATATTCCATCATATGTATATACCACATTTCACTTATCCATTTATCAGTTGATGGACACTTAGGTTGCTTCCATCTTCTGGCAATTATGAATAATACCTCTATGAATATCAGTGTAGAGATGTCTGTTTGCGTCCCTGCTTTCAGTTCTTCTGGATACATGCCTAGTAGCAGGATTGCTGGATCATATGGCAATTATTCACTTGACTTCCTGAGGAATTGCCAAACTGTCTTCCACAGCAGCTGCACCATTTTGCATTCCCAGCAGCAGTGAATGCATGTTCTATTTTCTCCACAACTTCTCCAGTACTTACAGCTTTCTGGTTGTTTTTTTTTTTTTTAAATTTGCGTATGGGCAGGAGGCACCAGGGATCGAACTCCAGACCTCCAGCATGGCAGGTCCTAGCTCTGCCTGCTGAGCCACGGCAGCCGCCCCTGGTTTTTGTTTTTATAGTGGTCATTCTAGTAAGTATGAAATGATTTCTCATTGTGGTTTTGATTTGCATTTCCCTAATAGCTAGTGATGTTGAGAATCTTTCCATGTGCCTGTTGGCTATTTGTATTTCCTCTTTGGAAAAATGTCTATTCAAGTCTTTCATCCATTTTTTAGTTGGGTTGTTTGTCTTTTCATTGTTAAATTGTAGGATACATTTACATATTCTGGATTCTGAACTCTTTCAGATATGTGGTTTCCAAATATTTTCTCCCATTGCATAGGTTGCCTTTTCACTTTCTTGACAAAGTCCTTTGAAGCACAGAAGTTTTTCATTTTGAGGAGGTCCCATTTATCTAGTTCTTCTTTCATTGTGCTTTGGGGGTGAAGTCTAAGAAATCATTGTCTAACACAGATCTTGAAGACGCTTCCTGATATTGTCTTCTAGGAGCTTTATCGTTCTGGTTCTTATATTTATGTCTTTGATCCATTTTGATTTTTTTTTATATAATTTTATATATATGATTTGTATATAACTTCATTCTTTTGGTTATGGATATCCAGTTCTCCCAGCATCATATGTTGAAGAGTCTATTCTGCCCCTTGTCAAATATCAGCTGGCCATAGATGTGAGGATCTATTTCCAAACTCTCAATTCAACTCCATGGTCAGTATATTTATCTTTATGCCAGTACCATGCTGTTTTTAACACTATAGCTTTGTAGTATGCTTTAAAGTCAGGAAGTATGAGGACTCCAAACTTGTTCTTCCTTTTTCAATATGTTTTTGGTTATTCAAAGGTCCCTCGCCCTTCAAAAAAAATTTAATGATTGGCTTTTCCAATTCTGCAAAGTAGGCTGTTGGATTTTGATGGGTATTGCATTGAATCTGTAAATTAATTTGGGTAGAATTTATATCTTAATGATATTTAGTATGCCAATCCATGAACATGGAATGTTTTTCCATTTATTTACATCTTTTTTGATTTCTTGTAGTATTCTGTGTACAGGCCCTTTACATCCTTGGTTAAATTTATTCATAGGTGGTTGATTCTTTTAGTTACTGTTGTAAATGGAAAATTCTTTTTATTTCCTCCTCGGATTGCTCACTTATAGTTTATAGAAACACTAGTGATTTTTGCATGTTGATTTTGTTATCCCACCACTTTGCTGAACTTATTTATTAGCTCTAGTAGCTTACTTGTAGATTTTTCAGGACTTTCTAAGCACATGATCATGTCATCTGCAAATAATGAACATTTTACCTCTTCCTTTCCAATTTCAATGCCTTTTATTTCTTTTTCTTGCCTAACTGCTCTTGCTAGAACTTCTAGCACAATTGAATAACCGTAATTGACGGGGGTATTGTTGTTATGTTCTAGAGGAAATTTCCAGTCTTTCACCACTGACTATGATGTTAGCTGTGGGTTTTTCATATATATCCTTAATCCTGTTGAGGAAGCTTCCTTCTATTCCTATTTTTGAAAGTGCTTTTATCACTAAAGGATGCTAGATTTTGTTAAATGCCTTTTCTGTGTCAATTGAGATGAACATGTGGTTTTCCCCCCCAATTTGTTAATGTGGCTCATTACTTTAATGATTTTCTTATGTTGAATCATCCTTGCAACCCTGGGATAAAACCCACTTGGTCATGGTTTATAATTCTTTTGATGCGCTGCTGTTATCAATTTGCCATTAATTAGAATTTAACTCTATTACTCAAAAAAAATTTTAAAGATTCTTCATCACAAAATCACCTATTTTTTTCTGTTCTATATGATAAATTAGGATATGTTTAGATTATTATGTTATATTAAAAATTCTTAGATGGGTACAAGTCTTTGAAAATATATAGTAGAAAACATAACTTTTTCCTAATGAGATCTGTTTGATTACTAGTAGGCCTCATGAACTTATACAAATATTTCCACTTTTCTTTTTTCCCATTTAGATAAAAGTAGATTGGTGAACGATGGTGTATACATATGATCATATGTTGTGCTGCTACAAAAAGGAATGAAGTCATGAGGCATTCAATTGAAAGAACAATTATTGTATGGTCTCATTTAGAAAATGCTTATAAGAAAACAGAGGCCTAGATAAGCTCTTATAGCAGACACATTTAGTCCAGAGTGGTAACTTTATTTCTGGATTTTGAGAGACTGTTTTATATATGTATAACTTGGTATTTAGAGATAAGAATAAAGCCAATCAGGTTGGGATTAAGGTAATTCAGAATACAGGGGTAAGGAAGACATTGGCTCTATTTTAGAACCACACCTACTCTTTGAGACCAAAGGAAGAAAGGTTTATTTTGTCTGGAACCTAAATTTTCTGTAGCACATAATCTAACTCAACCTGTCTGCACAGGTCAGTTGAACAATTGCAACACAGGGAGCCTAGAATAAGAATGCGAGCCTTTATCCTGTATAGCTTAATGTAATACCTAGATACATCCTAGAATATATTTAGCAGATAATCAAAAAGTATTGGCAAAGTCCCTTGAGTGATAGGAGAAAAAATATGGGGAAATCCCTGATAATGTGTCAAACATTAGGGACACCCAATTCAATAGGCCAAGCCCTTGATCTTGAGGCTTACTCTTGTGAAGCTTATGTATGTAGTGGAGAAGCTTAGCCTACCTGTAGGTATGCCTAAGAGTTATTTCTGGAGGACCTCTTTTGTTGCTCAGATGTGGCCTCACTCTCTCTAAACCCAATTCTGTAAGTGAAATTGTTGCCCTCCCCACTACGTGGGACATGACATCCAGGGGTGAAAGTCTCCCAGGCAGCATAAAAGATGAGTCCCAGGGATGAGTTCGGCCCTGGCACCATGGGATCAACAATTCTATCCTGACCAAAAGGGGAAAAAGAAGTATAACTAATAAAGTATCAGTGGCCAAGAGAGTTCAAATAGAGTCAAGAGGCTACTCTGGAGGTCACTCTTATGCAAACTTTAGTTAGACATTGCTATCTATCATAACTTGCCAAACCCCAAGCAAAACCATTCCAGCCAATCCTAAAGAACACCTAGGGTATTATATAAGATTCTACAAAGGTTCCATGCACTAGGATAACTTTCCAGAAACCTACAACCTCCAGATGGGTGCCTGGACCAGATAAGTCCTGAAACCTAGAGGACCCAGCCTCTCCAGAACATCAGCTGTCCTACACTATATTATTGACAGCCCCTTACAACATGAAAAAGTTAGAATGGCCTTAGCCCAAACACCCCTAAAGAGAGGGGTAGAAAGATCAAAGGTGATGGTGGAGTTATACAGAGAAGGTAGGGTTTAACAATGAATGTGATTGCTGAATCATTAAATTAATATTTCTTTTAGTTTCCAGTATCTAAGAGCAGCTAGAAGTAAAAACCTAAAATTGTGGAATTGTAACCCATGCCAAACTCTGAAATCTGTTCTACAACTAATTGTGCTGTGCTTTGAAATTTATTGCTTTTTTGTATATATGTTATTATTCACAAAAAATAATTAAAAAAAATATTTATTCCTTCTAGCCTCCTATATTCTGGAGCAGCTAGAAGGAAAAATCTGAGATGATGGTATGGTAGCCCATGACAAACTCTGGGATCTGTCCTGTAACTACTTGTTGAAGAGTGTTTTGAAAACTAATGCTTTTTTCTTTCTTTTCTTTATATATATGTTATATTATACAATAAAAAAATGTTAAAAAAAAAGAAGTTATCAAGAGGGAGTTCAAAGAAGAAGGAGGGTGTGGGTTTTGTTGGCTCTAGGGGGTCCACAGGGCTTCTCTAATTTTATGACATGCAATTAATCTGACATTTTCTAAGTGACTCCTTCCATAAACAGCACCTCTTCTAGAGGCAGCATCTATATATTAATAAGACAATATCTGTATGTAAATAAGGTAGAGAAGCCTCTACTACAGTTTTTGTTTTGCTTTGTTTTATTCTCATATTTTTAAGTCTGCCTCTCTCAGTATTAAAAATCTCATTGAGGGCATGGCCTATGTTTTATTCATTCCTATACCTATCTCTGTGCTTGGTACAAAGTAAAACTGTACTGAATAATTATTGCATGAACAAGTGAATAATTGTGGAGATAACTGAGTAATAGTATTTTTTGTTCTTCAAGTCACATTAACAATATTAATCCCTTCAAATAAATTAAACATTATTTCTATTTCTTTTAAAGAAAAAAAAGTTCGAATCAATATTAAAGAAGTATAACTTATAAATGTGAAATCTGGAGAAAAGAAAGCAAAATTACTCACAATGCTATACCCTAATATAACCTCTGATAACATTTTAATATATTTCTATTTGCATCTTTTTTCCTCTAATTTATTTTACATATAATTTTGTATTCTAGTTTTTAAAAATTAACCATATCTATCTTGCCATTCTAGATGTAAAATATTATATGCCTCAAATGTGTGTTTCCAGTAGACCAAGATGGCAGTGTAAGATGTTCCAAGATGCCATATCCCCACAGAATCCCTGAACAACAAGCAAAAACTAGCAAAGCCACCTTCCTCATTATTCCAGAAAACAGTTAAAGAGTTGTAATAGCTGAACAGGTGCTGAATCAAGAAAATACAGCTGTAAAAATGGTAGGGAAGCTCCTTGTGTCCTGTGGCCATTCCCCCAACCCCTACCCAGCACAGTGTAGAGCAAATATGCATTCTATTGTGGATCCTTGGTGGGTTCTGGAGGGACCAGAGTAATGCCTATGCACATACAGGGGTGTCTGCATGTCCCTGCCAATATATTCAGGAGGCAGCCTGAAAGACAAAACCAAGAAATTCAGTTTTGGCTCATCCTCCCAAAATTTGCCCAGCAGGCAGAAGCGCTAGCTGATAGCAAAAGCAGTGTAAGAAACAATTAAGTCAAAGCAACTGAGGCAAAGGTTACCAGTTTTAAGTCATTTAATATAGCACCTGGGAGCAGCAGAAAGTCTGTTTCATAGAGAGTAGAAGGGGCATTTGAATTCCTATATACAGGGAAATTCCTAAGGCCATGAGCCAGCCCAAGTGCTGGACAAAACCCAGGCTCACAACTCTGCAAGCAAAATCATTGCCCTCCCATGTGGGACATGACATCCAGGAATGAAAGTCTCTCTGGAACATGGGACATGACTCCCAGAGCCTGGCACTGGCACTGACACTGTGGGATCGACAGTAACTTCCTGTCCAAAAGAGGGAAAAGAATTGTAACAAATAAGGTATCAGTGGCTGAGGGAGTTCAAATGGAGTTGAGAGGCTACTCTGGAGGCTACTCTTATACAAGTTTCAGCTAGATATTGCTGTTAATCATGGTTTGCCAAACCCCAATCAAAACCATTCCTGCCAACCCTAAAGAACATCTAGGGTTTTATCTAAGATTCAACAAAGGTTCCATGCACTATGATTACTCTCCAGAAACCTACAACCTCCAGATAGGTTCCTATGACAGATAAGCCCTGAAACCCAGAGGAACTGGTCTCTCCAGAAAATCAACAAATTCTATACCCCTATCCCATGTTATCGACAGCCCTTTTCAACATGAAAAAGTTAGAATTTCCTAAAGATTGGGAGAAAGATTAAAGGAAGTAGAAGACCTCAAAAAACAATCACAAGAAAAGAGATTGAATCAGTCATCAAAAACTATGCACCACCATCCCAAACAAAAAAGTCCAGGACCAGATGGCTTCACATGTGAATTCTACCAAACAATGAATAATTATAACCAATCTTGTTCAAACTTTTCAAGAAAGTTGAAGAGGAAGTGTGTTAGTCAGGGTTCTCTAGAGAAACAAAACGAAAAAGAGAGATCTGTAAATATGAAATTTATAAAGGTGTCACACAATCACGGGGATGGAAGATTCCAAAATTCATAGGGCAGACTGTGAAGCTGGTGACTCCAATGAAGGTCTGGACAAACTCCACAGGAGAGGCTCACTGGCTGAAGAAGCAGTGAATGAGTCTCTCTCCTTCCTTAAAAGTCTTCAACTGATTAGATTATCTCATTGTGAGATAATCACCAGCACCTTAGTTGGTCACAGATGTAATCAGCCACAGATGCAATCAACTGACTGATGATTTAATACACCAACTGTTTTAGTTGTAAGCTACTGGAATGCAATATACCAAAAGTGGAACAACTTTTAAAAAGGGGAATTTATTAAGTTGCAAGTTTACAGTTCTAAGGCTGTGAAAATGTCCAAATTAAGGTAAGATTAAGGCATCCTGGGAAAAATACCTTGGTTCAAGAAGGCTGGTGATGTTCATGGTTTCTCTCTCAGCTGGAAAGGGATATGGCGACATCTGCTAGCTTTCTCTCCAGGAATCTTCAGTGGCTTTCCCAGGGCTCTGTCCATTCTTTTGGCTTTGGTGGCTCTGGTGGTTCTGATGGCTCTGTCAGTTCTGGTGGCTCTAAAGCTTTTTCCAAAATGATCCCCTCTTAAAGGGCTCCAATAAGTGACCCTACCTTGAATGGGTAGAGACACATCTCCATAGAAACCATCTAATCAAAAGTTACCACCCAAAATTGGGTGGGTCACATCTCCATAGAAACAATCAAAATGCTCCCCCCACCACCACCACCAATATTGAATGAGGATTAAAGAACTTGGCTTTTCTGGGGAACAACAGATTCAAATTGGCACACCAGTCTTTCGGTTTATCACCCAGCCACAAAATATCCTTGCAGCAACAGACAGGCCAGTACTTGCCTGACCAGACAACTGGGCATAATCACTTGACCAAAGTGACACCAGAACCTAACTATCACAGGAGGGAAAGCTACCTAACTCATTCTATGAAACCAACATCACACTGATAGCAAAGCCAGGCAAAGATACTACAAAAAAAAGAAAATTAAAGACCAATCTCTTTAATGAATATAGATGCAAAAATCTTCAACAAAAGACTTGCAAATCAATCCAGCAGCACATTAAAAGAATTATACACCATGACCAAGTGGTTTTATCCTAGGTATGCAAGGGTGGTTCAACACAAGAAAATCAATTAATGTAATCCCACATCAATAAACTAAAGAGGCAAAACTACATGATCATCTTGATTAATGCAAAAAAGGTATTTGACAAAATTGAGTATCCATTCTTGAGGAAAACACTTCCAAGGATAGGAATGGAAGGAAACTTCCTCAACATGATAAAGGGAATATATGAAAAACCCACAGCTAATATTATACTCAATGGCAAAAGACTAAAGTTTTCCCTCTAAGATCAGGAACAAGACAAGGATGCCCATTATCACCATTGTTATTCAACATTGTGCTGGAAGTTTGAGCTAGAGCAATTAAGCAAAAAAAAAAAAAAAGAAATAAAAGGCATCCAAATTGGAAAGGAAGAAGTAAAACTTTCAGTTTGTAGATGACATGATCCGGTATGTCGAAAATCCTGAAAAGCTAGAATAAAGCTACTAATAAAGGAGTACAGCAAAGTGGCAGGATACAGTATCAACACACAAAAATCAGTTCTATTTCTACACACCAGCAATGATCAGTCTGAGGGGGAAGTCAAGGAAAAAACTTCCATTTACAATAGCAACCAAAATAATCAAATATTTAGGAATAAATTTAACAAAAGACATAAAAGACCTTTACACAAAAACTACAAAACTTTGCTAAAAGAAATCAGGAAGGCCTAAATAAATGGAAAGACATACTGTGTTCATGGATTGGAAGATTAAATATAATTAAGATGTCAGTTAGACCCAAATTGATTTATAGATTCAATGCAATACCAGTTACAATCCTAACAACTTACTTACAGAAATAGAAAAACCAATAATCAAATATATTTGGAAGAGTAGGGTACCCTGAATAGCTAAAAATATCTTGAGAAAGAAAAATGAACTGGGCAGTCTCACATTACCTACTTTAAAGCATATTACAAAGCTACAGTGGTCAAAATAGCATGCTGCTGCCATAAAGATAGGTGTACTCACCAGTGGAATTGAATTGAGTGTTTAGATGTGGACCCTCATATCTACAGCCAGTTGATCTTTGATGAGGTGTTCAAGGCAACTTAACCAAGACAGAGAAGCCTCTTCAACAAATGGTGCTTGGAGAACTGGATATCCATATGCAAAAGGATGAAAGAGGACCCCTATCTTATACTTTATACAAAAATTAACTCAAAATGGATCAAAGCCCTAAACAATAAAGCTAAGACCATAAAATGTTTAGAAGAAAATATAGGAACATATCTTAAGGATCTTGTGATAGGTGGTAGTTTCCTAGATGATACACCCAAAGCATGAGTAATGAAAGAACTAGATAAATGGGATCTCTTTAAAAGTGAACACTTTTGTGTATCAAATAACTTTGTCAGGAAAGTAAAAAGGCAGCCTGTGCAATGGGAGACAATATTTGGAAACTACATAGATAAGGGTTTAAGGTCCAAAATATGTAAAGAGATCCTACAACTCAACAGCAAAAAGACAATCAGCCCTATTTAAAAATGGGCAAAAGACATGGACAGATACTTTTCCAAAGAGGAAATACAAATGGCTCAAAAACCTCTGAAAAGATGCTCAATGTCACTAGCTATTAGGGAAATGCAAATCAAAACCACATGTACTAGAATGGCCATTATTAAAACACACACACACAACAGAAAATGACAAGTGCTAGAGAGGATGTGGAGAAAGAGGCACACTTATTCATTATTGGTGGGAATGTAGAACAGTGCAACTGCTCTGGAAGGCAGTTTGGTAGTTCCTCAGGAAGCTAAGAATAGAATTGCCATATGATCCAGCAATCCCACTACTAGGTTTATATTTGGAGGAAATGAAGGCAAGGTCACAAATGGACATTTACACACCCATTTTTATAGCACCGTTATTCACGATTGCCAAGAGATGGAAAGAGCCCAAATGTACATCAACAGAGGAGTGGATCAACAAATTGTGATATATACTTATGATGGAAAATTATGCAGCTATAAGACAGAATAAACTCATGAAGCATGAAACAACATGGATGAAACTTGATGTTATATTGAGAGAAATTAGCCAGAAACAAAAGGACAAATACTGTATGGCCTCACTAATATGAGCTAAAATTAATAAGTGAACTTTGAGAGATGAAGTTGAGAGCACAGGTTATCAGGAGATAGAAAGAGGGTAGAGATTGGACATTTGATGCTGAAGTAGTACAGAATTTTTGACAGGACTGATTGTGAAGATCCAGAAATGGATAGTACAATATTATGTGATAGTAGCACATTATTATAAGTACACTGAACAAAGCTGGGTGTGAGTATGGTTGAGGGAGGAGGGCTGGGGGCAAAAGGAAAGATAGAGGATAAAGACTGGGACGGTATGTTTAGAGCAAACAATGAGGGTGATTAAATGTACAGATAAAAGAATGCTTTCGCATGAAGGAGAACAAATAAATGTCAACATTGCAAGGTGTTGAAAATAGGATGGTACACAGGAAAAAATATAATCAATGCATACTAGGGTCCAGAATTAACAGTAACATTGTAATATGCTTCCATTGAATGTAACAAAGGCAATATGCCAAAGCTAAATGTCAATAACTGGGGGATATGGAGGAGGAGTATGGGATACTTTGTGGAAGAAATGGAAACGTCCTCAGATAGATTGTGGTGGTGAAGTTATATCTACATGATTCTACTAGGAACCATTGATTTTTCACTTAGGTTGAATTGTATGATGTGTGAATAAAACTATTTAAAAATGAACAGAGAGATACAAGTGCTGGAGAAAATGTAGAGAGATGTACCTATTCATTTTTGTAGGGAAGTAGAGAGGTGCAGCCCATCTGGAAGGCTATGTGGTGGCTCCACAGAAGGCTAGGGGTGGGGATGCCAAATGATCCTGCAACCCTGTAGTTAGGTGTATACTTGGAGGAATTGAGAGTGGAGACATGAGTGGACATTTGCACACTAGTGTTTATGGTGACAATGTTCCTGATTTGCAATGGATGGATATGACCTAAGGGTACACTGACTGAAGAATACACAAACTGTGGTGTATACATACAATGGACTACTGAGCAGCTACAAGAAAGAATGAAGTCAGGAAGCATGCAGCAAGGTGAGTGAATCTTGAGGACAGTATGTTGAAATAAGCCGGAAACAAAAAGAAAAATATTATTATGACTCACTAATATGGAGTAACTATGCTGTGCAAACTCTGAGAATTGAATTTAAGAGCATAGGTTATGAGGTGAAGCCCTCAGGTAAAGGTTCCTAGATAGTAAGCACTTATAGAAATCACAGCTATTCTGGAGTAGTAACTGTTATTTCTAAATTCTGAGCTGCTAAACTTTTGTATAACCTTGTCATTCCCTGGAACTTTGAGTATTTGTGTGAGACCTGAGACTCAGATCTAGACCTCTGCAGCAATGAAAGCCAGCATTACCCCATACAGCAACTGTTAAAAACACTGAAAAAGGGGCCACGGTGGCTCAGCAGGCAAGAATGCTTGCCTGCCATGCCAGAGGACCTGGGTTCGATACCCGGTGCCTGCCCATGTAAAAAAAAAAAAAAAAAATCAACAAATGGTGCTACAATAGCAGGATACTCACATGGAAAATAATGAAATGTGACCCCACCATACAGCATACAAAAACAAACAAACAACAACAACAAAAAAAAACACTGAAAAAGTGATCAGACTTCAATTAGAGATATGAATGAAGTTGATCTGGTTAGGACTAAGGTAAAGCAGACTAAAGGGGAAAAGATGATATTGAGTGCATTTTAAAACTTCAATCACTGTGTGAGACCAAAGGAAAAGAGATTTATTTTGGTGTAAAATTTATATTTTCAGTAGCACAGTATCTAATCTAACTTGTATGGAACCTTGAATAGGGAATGAGATCTTGTGGGTTAGTACAGGTTGGTAGGATGCCCCAATGAAGCAGGGTAAAATAGGAGTAATTCCCTGGTTTCCTATTCAGCTCTGAAAGACTTAGCAGACAACTGCAAGTTCCTTGTTTCTTGTTTAGCTCCAGAGAAACTAATACAGAGCTACAAACTTCAGCTGCAAACTTCCTGGGACAAAAATTTCCCCTAAAGCCCCCAAACATCCCCAAACACTGAAACCTCCCTAAACCACAAAAGCTTGTAAAATCACCTGCTCATCGAAACTCGTAGTTAATGTAGGAAGCATAGGGTCATACAGATTGTTAACCATTTTCCCAAAGACAAATTTTAGGTATGTGACAACAAACCAGGAATTCTGCTAGCTATCTTCTCCTAGAACAAAGAATACACCTAGTATTCAAAGGTTACCATGGAAACCTGTCACCAACAAAACTTCCTTATAAAACAAGCTTGCCCACTCCACTCATGGCATGTCCCTCCCTTGGGCATATCCCAGTTAACCATTCTATCCTTCACTCTCTCTCCTCTTTAATAAATTTTACTATTTATTTCTATTGGCCCTCTCATCTCTAAATTCTTTTAGTTTTAGAACTATAGAACCTGATCAGGGCTCAGCTGGCACCATTGCCAGCCAGGCACTGGTTATAGCAATACATTCCAGAGTGATCTGGGCAGAAGAATAAAAAGTATTTGCAAAGTCCCCTTGAGGGACTGGGGGAAAAGATAGAAATATTTAACTTCCCCACCTAGGGACAACCTGATATTCTCACCATCATTGGGGACTGCCAATTTGATGGGCCAGGACCTCAATCTTGGGATTTGCCCTTATGAAACTCATTCCTACAAAGGAGAAGCTAAGCCCACTTATGATTATGCCTAAGTGTTCCCCCCCAAAAAATCTCTTTTGTTGCTCAGATGTGGCCTCTCTCTCTAAGCCAACTCTGTGAGTGAACTCACTGCCCGCCCCCCTACATGGGACATGACTCCCAGGGGTGTAAATCTCCCTGGCAATGTGGGACATGACTCCAGGGAATGAGCCTGGCCCTGGCATCATTGGAGTGAGAAGGCCTTCTTGACCAAAAGGGCTAAGAGAAATTAAATAAAGTTTCAATGATAGAGAGATTTCAATAACCTCATTCTGGAGGTTATTCTTATGCAGTATATAGAGATCCCCTTTCAGTTTTTGGTGTGTGGGAGTAGCTGGAGGGAAATACCTGAAACTGTTGAACTGTAATCCAACAGTCTTGATTCTTAAATATGATTGAATAACTATAGAGCTTTTAAGGTGTGACAATGTGATTGTGAAAACATTGTGACTGACACTGCCTTTATCCAGTGTATGGACAGATGAGTTAGAAAATAAAGACAACAAGTAAATAAATAACTGGGGAGAGAGGGCATGGGATTTTTTTGTGTGAGTATTCTTTTTCACTTTTATTTTTAGGAGTAACGAAAATGTTCAAAATTGATTGTGATAAGGAATGCACAGTTATGTGATGATATTGTGAACCACTGATTACACACTTTGGATGATTATACAGTATGTGAATATAAAATATATCTCAACAAAATTGCATTTAAAAAATGTACATGGATTAAACTGAAGTCAAAAGGCAGAGATTTACAGAATGGATAAAAGAGTATGACCCAACTATATACTGTTTACAAGAGACTCATCTTAAATTCAAAGACACAAATTGGTTGAAAATGAAAGGATTAAAAAGTGTATGATCCAGATAGTAACCAAAGGAGAACTGGGTTAGTTATACTATTATAAGATAAAATAGACTCTAAGTCAAAACTGTTACAAAGGATAAAGAAGATTGTTCCAGCCCACTCTTGGAGGGCTTGGGTCAGGGCAGCCCGAAGACCAAAGGACACATCAGGCAAGGAGTTAAACATGAATTTTAATTAGGGTACAAACAGAAGTGGATCTTCCATGGTAGCAGAAAATGGAAGTTAATGCTCCGCAAAGAGGGTGGGGAGAGTGTAAGGACTTATAAGGGTTTAGGACAATGGAGTGAGAATTTCAGCAGGGTCTCATGACCAGGGGTTTGGAGTTTTATTATCAACAGTGATAAAGGGAGGGTAGTTTCAATGCTTTGTTTACAATACCATCTATACATTTTTCCCTCTCACCACTCCCCAAGGTGATTTGATGCTTTAATTTCTGTCTCAGTCTTGTAAGCAACCACATGCAGTAACTTATTCTCAATAAGGAGGAGGAGCTTAAACACTGGGTCTCCACAAAGGTAGAAAGCAAAAGGGGTCAACTCCACAAGAAGACATAACAATTATAAATAAGTATGCATCTAACACCATAAATATATGATGCAAACATTGACAGATTCAAAGGGAGAAATAATTCTTCTTTAGTTATAGGCTTCAATGCACCACTTTCAATAATGAATAGAACAATCAGAGAGAAGATCAGTAAGGAAACAGAAGACTAGACAATACTATAAGACAACTAGACCTGCAAACATAGAAGATTTCACCCTAAAAACATAGAAGAGTTCACTCAAGAGCAGATGAATATACATTTTCCCCTACTGCACATGGATCATTTGCCAGGATAAACCATACATTAGGTCAAAACATAAATCTCAATAAATTCAACCATATTGAATCATACAATGTATCTTCTCTGACCACAGCAGAATGGAGCGAGAAATCAATGATAGAGTGGGAAATGGAAAATTCACAATATATGTTAATGAAACAACATAGTTGTTTCAGTTTGCTAAAGCTGCCAGAATGCAATATACCAGAAATGAGTTGGCTTTTCCAAAGGGGGGTTATTAGGTTACAAATTTACAGTTCTAAGGTCATAAAAATGTCCAAACTCAGGCATCAACAAGAGGATACCTTCTCTAAAGAAAGTCTGATGGCATCCAGGGTTTCTCTGTCACATGGGAAACACATGGCAATGTCTACTGGCCTTTCTCTCATGGGTTGATTTCAAAATGACTCAGTTCCTGTGACTCCTTCTGGCATCTCCTGGGGTGTTTTCTTTCTTTCTCTCAGCTTCTCTTGGCTCTGAACTCTCTCCAAAAATGTCTCTCCCTTAAAAGACCACAGCAAGCTGATTAAGACCCACCTTGAATGGGTGGGGTTACATCTCCATAGAAACTACCTAATCAAAAGGTCTGCCCCATAAGATTGGATTAAAAGAACATAAGCATTGAGGTTCCAAGATGGTGGTTTGGTGAGGTGTGGAATTTAATTCGTCCCCCAGAGCAGCTAGTAAATAGCCAGGAACAGTATTGAACAACTGCTGGGGCCACATCAGTAACCAGATGTACAGCATACACCAGTCTGGACAAAATGGACAGCTGCAATCCCACCCAGAACTGTGAGTCTCCCAAGCCACAGAGGCCAGCGCCCCTACCCCACAGGCTGGTTCCCAGAGGGGAAAGAAAAGAGACTTTACTAACAGCAAGGGGCTGAGCTCAACCAAAGCTCCAATTGTGGAATTAATGAACAAATTCTGACTACTAAAAATAGGGCCCCAGTTCAGCTAAACCTTGAATAAAAGTTAAAGTTACTAGTTTTTGCCCGGGAACAGAGGGGATAGGGCTGATGGGGAGATAAAAACAAAAAAACAGAGGTTTTTTTTGCATCAGAGGGCACAAAATACTTGAAAAGGTCTGGACCCTAAAAAAAAAGAGGGGGCACATAGGACATGGAGATACATAGAGTAATATACCAACTTAAGCTCTTGATTAACAAACCCAAGGAATGGGAGGTCCTGCTCTGAAAAGTATTTTTTTTCTTTTTCTTTTTTGCTGTGTTTTTACTGCTTAACTGCTCTTTACATATGACTACAAGGTCTCTCAGGCTCCAACTGCCCTAGGCAAGGGCAGGACTAAGCTTGTCTGAGAGACAAAGAGGCTGGTCAGGTGAAAGGAGGGAATTCCCTGGAGGCTGTGCCTTCCCCAGAAGAGGGGTGGGGCCCAGCTCAGGTGGAATCCCTTCCTCAAGGAATTCAGATGCTAGGGACTAGAAAACTGAAGCAATTAAAGTCAGCCTACAAACTCTCCTCTGTCTCGACCAGCCCCCAGCAGGAAAAGTCTGCTGAAGTTAAAGGCACCACATCACTTTATGCTGGTGGGACCCGCAGGCAGACAAGCACCACATACTGGGCAGGATAGGAAATACACAGAGTCTAGAGGCTTCATAGGAAAGTCTGTTGACCTGCTGGGTCTCACCCTCAGGGAAAACTAATGCAGGTGACTCTTTCCTCCTGAGAGTAGGCCAGTCTGGTCTGGGAAAATCTGACGGGTCTATAATACATAAGTAGACCCTCCTAAGAAAATAAATAAATAAAAGGCACCACACAGGTAGGGCAAAAAACAAGAAAGCAAGAACTGAAAAATTCTGATCAGTTAAACAAAACCTATACTAGAGGTCTAGAACAAGCTGACTGAATGTCAAAGAACAGATAGAGAATAAAGCCATCCAACAAGAAAATCTGAGGTAGAAGAGTGAAAACAATCTCCAGAATAAACTAATTAAGGAAATTAAACGCCCAGATGCCAGCAAAAAATAACAAATCATACTAGGAAAACTGAAGAAATGGCCCAGTCAAAGAAATGAAACAACAATTCAAATGAGAAACAAGAGTTGAAACAATTAATTCAGAATGTTCAAACAGACATGGAAAATCTCATCAAAAATCAAATCAACGAATTGAGGGAAGATATAAAGGAGGTAAGGGATGAACAAAAAGAAGAAATTGAAAGTCTGAGAAAACAAATCACAGAACTTACGGGAATGAAAGGCGAAGTAGAAGAGATGAAAAAACCATGGAAATATACAATGTTAGATTTCAAGAGGCAGGAGATAGAATTAGTGAACTGGAGGACAGGACATTTGAAATCTGACAAGCAAAAGAAAATATAAGGAAAAGAATGAAAAAAATATGAGCAGGGACTCAGGGAACTGAATGAGAACATGAAGCGCATGAATATATGTGTTGTGGGTGTCCCAGGAGAAGAGAAGGGAAATGGAGGAAAAGACTAATGGAGGAAATTTTCACTGAAAATTTCCCAACTCTTATGAAAGACTTAAAATTATAGATCCAAGAAGTGCAGCATACCCCAAACAGAATAGATCCAAATAGACATACTTCAAGACACTTACTA
>PVIY010019448.1:0-45784 GCA_004026745.1 Myrmecophaga tridactyla | reverse complement strand
TTTAAAAAAAAAATTGGGGCATAGATTTTAAGCTCATAAAACAGTCACATTTAGTCCAGAGTGGTAATTATTATTTCTGGATATATTTACAACCTGGTATTCAGATTTAAAAACAAAGCCAATCAAGTCAGGATTAAAGTAATTCAGAATACAGGGATATGGAAGATACTGCCTATATTTTAGAACTTCATCTACTCTATGACACCAAAGGAAAAAGGATTTATTTTTTCCAGAACTTAAATTTTTATAGCACATAATTTACAAATATGTTTATTACTCAAGAAATTTTGCTTAAATATTTGGGTGCACAGGGAGCCCAGAATGACAATGAGGGCTTTTATCCTGCAGAGCTTAAAGTAATGCCTTGATACATCCCAGGGTATACTAAGCAAATAATCAAGTATTGGAAAAGTCCCTTAAGGAATGGGAGAAAAAATATGGAAATTTAAATTTTACAGAGAAACCCCAGATACTGTGTCCAACATTCAGAATATTGAAATCAGTAGGCCAAGTACTTGATCTTGAGGCTTGTTCTTGTGAAAATTATTTATGTAAGAGGGAGGATTGGCTACCTATAGGAATGTCTAAGAGCAATGTGTAGATAACCTCTTTTGTTGCTCAGATGTGGCCTCTCTCTCCTTAAGCCCAACTCTGCAATTGAAACCATTGCCCTTCCTTCTACATGGGACATGACATCCAGGTGTTAAGGTCCCCCTGGATGTGTGGGAGATGAATCCCTGGGATGAACCTTGCCTTCACACTGTGGGATAAACAATGCCATCCTGACCAAAAGGGGAAAAGTAAATGGAACAAATAAAGTATCAGTGTGAGAGTTCAAATAGAGTTGAGAGGCTATGCAGGAGGTCACTTATGTATGCTTCAGTTAGAAATTGCTATCTATTGTAATTTGCCAAACCCAACCAAATCCATTCCTCCAAATCCTAAAGAATAAATTGGGCATTATATAAGATTCTACAGAGGTTCTACATCCTAAGGTACCTTTCCAGAAACCTACAACCTCCAAATCATTCCCTTGACCATATAAATACTGAAATGCAGAGGAGCCAGCCTCTCCAGAACATCAATGAGTTCATTCCTCTATTCCATATTTCTGAGAGCCGCTTCCAACATGAAAAAATTAGAATTGGTATAGCCCCCATACTCCTAAAGAGTGAGGGAAAGATTAAGGTGATGGTGAAATTACACAGAGAAGTTAAGTTTTAACAAATAAGTGTGATTACTGAATCATAGTGTCAATCTTTCTTTTAATTCTTCTGTACCTTAGAGCAGATGGAAGTAAAAACTTAAAATTGTAGAATTGTAATCCATATCAAACTCTGAAATCTGTTCTACAACCATCATGATGTATTTTGTAATTTATTTTTTGTATATGTTAATTTTCACAAAAGAAGAGAAAAGACAAGGAAAATTACAATAGAGATTATAGGATTTAACAAATGATATGACTGGAATTATATTGATGTTTTTGGTCTTCAGTGTTTAGAAGAAAAAAATGAAAAATTATGTTACTGCAACACATAAGAAAATTTAATATCTGATTTATAACTACTTGTTAAAATTTACTTGCAAATTTCTTGCTTTCTTGTGTATATGTTATATTTCACAATAAAAACTTGGTAAAAATTTAAAAATTAAAACAAAACAAGCAAATATATCATCGGTAAAGTTCCATCAAGGATGGGAGACAAAATATGGAGCTCTTAAATTTTACTACTGTGGAACCCCTGACACTTTGTCAAACATTAGGGACACTTAAATCAATAGGCCAAGCCCTCAACCTTGAAGCTTTTTCTTGTGAAGCTTATTTTCATAATGGGAATGCTTAGCCTACCTATAGTTATGCCTAAGTGTTACTTTGAGAGGCCTTCTTTTGTTGCTCAAGTGTGGCCTCTACCTCTATAAGCCCAGTTCCACAAGTGAAGTCATTATCCTCCTCCTGACATGGGACATGACACCCAGGGGTGAAAGTCCCCCTGGCACCTTGGGGTATGACTCCAGCAATTAGCCTGGCCCTGGCACCATGGGATCAACAATGCCTTCCTGACAAAAGGGGGGAAATGAATAGTAACAAATAAGGTATCAGTGGCTGGGTGTCCCTCATATTACAAATTGTGGGTAAGAGGGTTCATATAGATTTGAGAGGCTACTCTGGAGGCTATACTAGTGCAAGCTTCAGCTACATATTCATATAAATCTTGGTTTGCCAATCCTCAACCAAAACTATTGCTGCCAGTTCTAAAGAACACCTCTGACCTCCAGTTTGGTTTCTAGGCCAGTAAGTCCTGAAGCTCATAGGGGCCACCTCCAGAACATCAGCTGGTGCCACCCCTCATCCCATATTATTGACAACCTTTCCAGCATGAAAAATTTAGAATAAGTATAGTCTCAAAGCTCCTAAATATTGAGAGAAAGATCAAAGAAGTTGTTGTTTTAACAGAAGATAGGATTTAATAAATGAGCATGATTGCTGAATCATTATATTCCTATTATATTTCTCTTAGTCTCCAGTGTCTTTGAACTACTGGAATTAAAAACCTAAAATTGTGACATTGTAACCCATACCAAACTCTGAAATCTGTTCTATAACTAATAGTTGCAGTGTACTCTGAAATTTATTGTTTTTTTATTATGTTATTTTCCACTATTAAAAAATTGAAAAAATAAGAATGTGCTGAGCTCATAATCCAGAATTGATATATCAAAACCACATCCACTAGAGCATGGTTCTTATCTTTTAATTCCTGTTTATTAATATGAACTTTAAGACAAGTTCATCTGCTTTGATTTCCTTTATAATGGTCATGCCAAAGGATGTCATAAAGTAAAATGTGACTCTAATGTTGATTTTCAAATGGTGCAGCAGTTTCAGATGGGGAAAATGAGGAAAACTGCACTTTTAAACCTCCAACTTAGTGGTGGTTTTGTTGAAATAAAGCTCTTTAATAGAGAGAAGCCTGTGGCTATATAAGAAATGTCAAATTTACAGGCATTTTAGCTTTCATAATTTCAAAGAAGTGATTAAATTGAGCTAGTAGATAATGGGAGAAAATCCATCATATTCTCTGTTTTTTTTGGGGGGGATGGCTAATGGGCAGTCTCTAGGAATCAAACCTCGGTCTCTGGCATGGTGGGTGAGAATTCTGCCACTGAGTCACTGTTGCACCACCCAGATTCCCTTTCAAGCAGAGAATAATGCTACTAATAAACAGGAAATCATCCACAGGTATCTAAAATAATAGGATTAGGATGTGTTCTGGGAACCAGCCCTAAATGGCCTTTATAATCTTCCATTTGAGTTTAGAAGCTTACTAGAGAATGTAAAATACAATGTTAAAATATCTATGAAAATTTGATAGGAAAATTCTGAATCTGTAAACCAAAACCATTCCCTTGCCTACCACTCCACATTTGGCAAGGAAGAAACTCCAACCAGACTGAGGTAGCCAAGAAACAGGTGCCATTCTCCACCAATCTTAAAATAAATATGTCTGCAGGGTGGTGCAATGGTGGCTCAGTGGCAGAGTTCTTGCCTGCCATGCCAAAGACCTGGGTTCGATTCCCAGTGCCTGCCCATGCAAAAAAAAAAGAATAAGAATCATGGCTACCAAAAATGAAAAAAATAGAATCAAGGCCACTGGAACAAAGTTCTACAATTTCAGGTACAACTGCTTGTAGCCTTGATTCTTGAAGATGATTGTATAATGATATAGCTTTTACAATGTGATCATGTGATTATGAAAACCTTGTGTTTGATGCTTCTTTTATTCAGGGCATGGACTAATTAGTATACAAAATAAGGATAAAAAATAAATAAATATTTGTAAGGTGATACAGGAGAAAAAGTGGTAGATTGAAATAATAGCTGTCAATGACGGAGGAGTAAGGGGTATGGGATGTATGAGTTTTTTTTTTTACTTTTTATTTCTTTTTCTGGAGTGATGCAAATGTTCTAAAAATGATCATGGTGATGAATACACACTATGTGATATTGTGACCCACTGATTGTATACTATGTATGGATTGAATGTGTGTGAAGATTTCTCAATAAAAATATTTTTTAAGTGTCTCGTACAACTGAGGGATGTATGAGTCTAAATTTCATAGGTCAGGCTATAGCTGGGAACTTCAATGAAGATTTTTGATGAATTCACTATGAGAAGCTGGCTGGGTGACCTAGAGTTGGAAAATCTTTCTTCTGACTGCTGAAATCATCACTTACTTTCAAGCCTTCAACTAATTGGATGAAACATCTCTCCTTGCTGCAGGTAAGCTCATTTGATTGTAGACGTAATCAGCCATAGATGCAATCGAATTAGTGATGATTTAAGTCCATGGACATACTGATGATTGAGGTCCAGTAAATATCCTGGTAGTTAACAGGAGAGTGCTTGTTGATGAGATGACTGGACACCATTATCTGGCCAAGTTAACATGTGAACCTAAACATCGCAGTATCTTTACATCTCTATATCTGTATATGAAAATCATCTAAGACATAGAGCAATGTCAAGAGTAAAAAGTTGAAAACAATATATCATGCAAATATTTTTAGAATATTAAATTTTTATTTCATTTTGTCTATATCCAGTTATAGATACAAAAGAAACAAATGTCAGAAATTAACTACTATGACAGGTTTGACTGTCAAAATTGGTCAGATGACAGTGCCCAGTTTTCTGATCAAACATGCATTTGCCTCTCTATTACTGTGGAACCAATATTGAGCACATTAATTTCATTTTGGCTGCTTCTCTCTGATGGCTTTAAAGTAAGTCAAGAGCTTAAGCTCAACTCAGCTCAAGAGCTTAGAACTGAAACGGACCCAAATATTTGGAGATGCAGAAAGATATGCCCAGGGGAATCCATTTGAAACTGGGAGATGGGAGAGAATGCCAGATGTGCCAGTGCACTTTCCTATGTGACAGAGGAACCCACTAGGAACTGTAAATTTGTCACTTAATAAATACCCCTTATAAAATCCAACTCATTTCTGGTGTGTTGTATTCTGGAAGAATTAACAAAATAAAATAATTGTCCTTCATAAGGTTAAAAAGGTATAAATTGACAGGAAAATATACCATTTATAAATGCATGCAAGCCCCTAATAGCAGGGCTTTTGAAAAATGATAGAAATATAATATTTCAAGGAACTGGATATTTTCTTACAACTCTGTCAGGAATTGATAGACTAAACAGAGAAAATAAAAGCAAATTTATTGAATATTTGATCACTGTGAATAATAAATAATGATTTTTTCCTAATGCCCCTATACAGAACAGTATAAACAGCAAATTGCTTGCTTTTTCCCATGCACTTAAGCAAATATAGGCACAAGAGGGAAAAGGAAGAGTAAGAAACTATAGTAATACAGTCATAGGCAGGGATGACCAGAGAAGAAAGATGGAGGCAAAGAGGAGGGGATAGTTGTGGACTTGTTAAGATGATGAGGCATAGAATATGCAGATGGAATGAGAGTGGAAGGAAAGCAACAAATCAAGAAAGCTGGAAAAGCTGTCACAAGAACCCCTGTCAAGTGGAGACCCTGTACTTGGAAAGCAAGAGCAAGAGAAGGAATGAATTCCTGGAAGGAACAAAACAGAAACTGTTATTAAGTAGTTGCTATTGCTGGGTGGGAGTAGTATTAAATAACACATAGAAGAGAAGGAACCCAGAATACCACCAGTTGAGCCTTTATGTGGATAAAAAATATCCAATTCCCTTGCTAAGGAAAAACTGTTAACCAAGTTAAATACTGTGTTGGTTTGAATTTGTGGACCTCAGAAAAGCCATGTCCTTTAACCCCCATTCAGTAATGCTGGGTGGGAAGTTTTAAATTATCTGTGGAGATGTGACCCACCCAATTGTGGGTGGCAGCTTTAGATTACATGATTTCCATAGATGTGTGTCTCCACACATTCAAGGTCAGGTGGTTTACTGGAGTCTTTTAAAAGAGAACCACTCAGAAAGAGCTACAGAGCCCATGCAGCCAGAGAACTTTGGAGATGAAGAAGAAAAACTCCCCCAGGGGAGCTTCATGGAACAAGAAGCAGGGAGAGAATGTTAGCAAATGTTTTTTTGTGCTTTTCCCATTGAGAGAGAAACCCTGAATATCATTGGCCTTGGTTCAAGATATCTTGCCTTAGATTGGACATTTCAATAGCCTTGCTTTAGTTAGAACATTTTTATGACCTTAGAACTATGGGCTTATAACTTAATAAATTCCCCCTTTTAAAAGCCATTCTTTTTCTGGTATTGCTTCTGGCAGCTATCAAATTGCTTCTGGCAGCTATCAAACTAGGACAGATGCCTAAATAAATTTTCCTCCATATGGTTTATCAATAGATGTGCCTGCAGGACAAGCTTGTGCACCACTTGTGCACTGCTTAGTGAATGGCACTGCTATTCACTAAGAAAAACAAGCAAATAACCCCTAACACAGAAGAAATTTTAAAAGCCATAAAACCACAGGCATAGGTTGATGGAAAATCTGGATATACAAAAATAGTAAGATCCATTTAAATGCAGCTCCAACAGCCAGGTATTGTACAACTCAGTAAATAATACAGAGTTAAACTAAAATCAAAAGAAAGAATTGCCCTATCAATACATTATGTAAATGATCTTAATGTCAAGTCATACCAGAAAAGAATGAAAAATTATTGTTGAAAGCAGGGAGCTATATATATCTATATTTCTGTTTTTTTTGTGCATCTAACTTTCTATTTGAGTCTGTCTGTTTTCTCATTGCTTATGCTTTGGATGTAAGGTTTATAAACCCAATTCTTATCAAAAGATTCATAAGATATTTCCCTACATTTTTTTTAATGTGGGCAGGCACCAGAAACCAAACCTGGGTCCTCTGGCATGGCAGGCAAGCATTCTTGCCTGCTGAGCCACCGTGGTCCTATTTCCCTACATTTTTGTCTAAAAGTTTTATGGTTTTTACTTTAATGTTTGGGTCTTTGATCCATTTTGAGTTCATTTATATATACAGTGTGAGATACAGATCATCTTTTTTTCTTTTAATATGCATATCCAGTTCTCCAAAGGTCATTTATTGAAGAGCCTGGTCTGTCCCACTTGTGTTGGCTTGGACTTATCAAAGACCAATTGTCCATAAATGAGGTGTATTGTGAACACTGAATTCAATTTCAATTGTCAGCATATTTATCTTTATGTCAGTACCATGTTGCTTTGATCACTGTAGCTTCAGGATATGCTCTAAGGTCATGTACTGTGAGGCCCCCCACTTCATCCTTTCTCAAGATAGTTGTAGCAATTTGAGACACTCTGCCCTTCCAAATAAATTTGGTTATTAGTTGTTCTATTTCTGCAAAGTAAGGTAAATCAGATTAAAGGATAAAGGATGTTATTGACTGTATTTCAAAACTTCAACTTCTATGTGAGATTAAAGAAAGAGAGATCTATTTGGTTTAAAATGTATATTTTCAATAGCACACTATTTAACTTGTGTGGTTAGCATATTTGAACACCATAATTACATGGAACATTAAATAGATTGTGAGAACTTGTTGGTTTGTTAAAGTTAGTGTGATGCCTTGATAAATTCCAGCATTATCTGGGCAACAAAGGAGGGTGAACACAGGGTCCTGGAATTGAACCCAGATTTCCTGGCTGGCACACAATTATACCACTGAGCTACCCTTGAACCACCCCAGAGTTATCTGGGAAGAAGCTAAAACATATTTGCAAAATCCCCTTGAGGGGCTTGACAGATAGGAGTATTCTCACAAGGAATGGGGACAAAAAATCCAATAGAGTGAGCCTTGAAACTTGAGGTTCAACCCTATGAAACTTATTCCTGCAAAGGAGAAGCAAAGCCTACTTATAATTATGCCTAAAAGTCATCCACAGAATACCTCATTTGTTGCTCATATGTTGTTCTCTCACTAAGGCAACTTGGCAGGTGAACTAACTCTCCACCCCTCTAAGTGGGACATGACTCTCAGGTGTGTACATCTTCCTGACAATGTAAGGCAGAATTTCTGGGATAAGCCAAGATGCAACATTATGGAACTGAGAAAGCCTTCTTGACCAAAAGGGTGAAGAGAGAAATGAGACAAAGTTTCAGTGGCTGAGAGATTTCAAACAGACTTCAGAGGTTATCCTGGAGGTTATTATTATGCATTATATAGATATCCCTTTTTAATTTATGGTGTATTGGTGTGGCTGAAGGGAAATACCTGAAACTGTTGATCTGTGTTCTAGTAACCTTTATTCTTGATGATGATTATATAATGGCATAGCTTTACAATGTGACTGTGTGATTGTGACAATATTTTGTTTGATGCAACTTTTATCCAGGATATGAAAAGATGAGTAAAGGGATATGCATTAAAATAAAAACATATTAAGGGGCATAAGAGTTAAAAAATTTGGGTAGAGTGAAATACCTGTGGTCAATGAGAGAGATGGGTTAGGGGTATGGTATATATGAGGTTTTTTTCATTTTTCTCTTTATTCCTCTTTCTAGAGTGATGCAAATGTTCTAAAAATGATCACAATGAATACACAACTGTGCCATATTGTGAGCCACTGCTTGTACACCATGCACAGACTGTATGTGTGTGAAGATTTCCCAATAAAAATATTTAAAAATTAGGTAGACTGAAATACCAGTAGTCATTGAGAGGGAGGAGAAATAGTTATGGGATATATGAGTTTTTCTTTTTCTTACTTTTCATGAAGTGATGCAAATGTTCTAAAAATGATCATAGTAATGAAAGCTATGTAATGATACTGTGAGCCATTGATTGTGTACCATATATGGACTGTATTTGTGTGAATATTTTTCAACAAAATATGCTATTTTTTAAATGTATTTCAACATCCCTTTGGGAAGCAAAGGAGAATGGAGGAAATAATAAATTTCCCCATTTGGGAAATTTCTAATGCTCTTGCAAGCAGTGCAGAAAACCAATTTTTCTGATTGAAGTTGAGGCCTCAATCATGGGATTTAGCCCTATGAAACTTATTCATTCAGAGTAGAAACCTACTTATGTTTATGCATAAGAGCCACCCCCAGAGAACCATATTTTTTCTCTGATGTGGCTTATCTTTCTAAACCAATTCAGCAGGTGAATTTACTGCCCCCACCATATAAGGGACATGGCCCCTAGAGGTGTAAATCTCCCTGTCAATGTGGGAAAGGATGCCTGATGTTCAGACAGGGCTTGGCATCATGGGATTGAGAAAACTTTCTTGACCAAGGGGGCAGGAGAGAAATGAGGACAAAGAAACATTCAGTGGCTGAGAGATTCCAAACAGATTTGAGAGGTTAGCCTGGAAGTTCCTTTTATGCATTCTATAGATACACATTTTTAGTTTATGTTGTATTAGAGTAGTAGAGGAAAGTACATGAAACTGTTGAACTATTCAGTAGCCTTTATTTTTGAGGATGAATGTGTAGTGTATAACTTTTAGAATGTGATGATGTGATTATGAAAACCTGTGTCTGATGCTCCTTTAATCAAGGGTATGAACAGATGAGTAAAAATAAGGAATAAGTAAATAAATATTAGGGAGATAAGATTTAAAAAATTGGGTAAACTGAAATACTAGACTAATTGTTAATGAGAGGAAAGGGTAAGGAATATGTGATGTCTGATTTTTTCTATCTCTGGAGTGATACAAATGTTCTAAAAATGATCATGGTGATGAATATACAACACTGTAATAATATTGTGAGCTTCTGATTGCATACAGTGGATGAACTATATTTGTGTATATATTTCTCAATAGAAACATTTTTTAAGGAGCACAGGTTGTCAGGAGATCAAAAGAGCATACAGATTGGGCATTTGGTGCTGAAGGAATACAGAATGTGCAACAAGACTGGTGTAAATGTTCAGAAGTGGATAGTACATACTATGTGATGGTAGCACAGAAAATAAGTACATAAGTACACTAAATGAACCTGAACATCATATCTGATGGTAGACTGAATGAACCTGAACATTCATATGGTTGAGGGAGAAAAGCTGGAGGCATGTTTGTGACTGGAACAAAGACAGGATAAAGACTGTGATGGTATAACTTAGGAATGCCTAAAGTAGACAATGATGTGGATTAAAGGTAAAAATATAAACCTTTTTTGTGTGGAGGAGAAATAAATGAATTTCACCATTGCATGGTGCTGAAATTGAGATGGAATATGAGAAAAAATGCATGTACTCAACAGTAACACTGCAATATAATTTTGCTGAGTGTAACAAAGATATTATGTCAAAACTAAATGTCAACAAATGGGGAACATGGGAGAGTGGTATGGATTGTTCACAGAAGAAAAGGAAATGTCTTCATATAGATTATGGTGGTGAAGACACGACTATTTACTTAGGTTGTATTGCAGGATGTGCAAATATAGCTGTAAATATGAACAGAGAGAAACATGTGCTAGAGAAAATGTGAAGAAAGAGATTTACCTATTCACTGTTATTAGGGAAGCTGAGAGATACAGCCCCTCTGGAGGACAGTGTGGTGATTCTACAGGAGGCTTGAATTGGGGTTTCCATATAAGCCTGCAACACTGTTACTGGGTATATAACAGGAGGAACTGAGAGTGGGGAAGTGAATGGACACTTACATGCTGGTGTTTATCATGGTAGTGTTTATGATTCACAATGGATGGAGGTGGGTTGATGGTACAATAACTGAGGAATGGTAGGCAGAACTGTGGGGTATACATACAGTGGACACTGGTTTGGCTGCAAGTAGGAATGAAATTGTGATGCATGCAACCAGGTGAATAAAGGTTGGGGAAATTTTGTTGAATTAAATGATAGAAACAAAAAGACAAGTATTAGCATGGCTCAATCATACAGACTATTATAATACACAAACTCATAGAACTGAAGTCAAGAGCATGGTTGATCACGTTAGGGTCTACTGTAAAGGGCTTTAGTAAAGGTTTGGACCTATAGTAAAGACTGTAAGCTGTAACAGCAGTCATATCTATTTAGTAATTGTAACTGCTATTTCTAAATTGAGTTACTGAGATATCTTATGCAATCTGGTTGTTCACAGATTCTTTGGTAATTTACATGACACCTAAGACTTAGGATACTAAATCTAAGAAAATCAACAGTACCCTATGCAGCAGCTACTTAAAAATTTTTAAAAGTAATCAGACTTCAACTAGGGATATGAATGAAAGTGATCTGGATAGGATTAAGGTAAATCATAATACAGGGTATAAGATGATATGGTCCTTATTTTAAACCTTCAAATTATGTGTCAGACCAAAGAAAGAGGTGTTTATTTGGTGCAAAATTTATACTTTGTTTGTGCACCATCTAATTTAACTTGTATGTTGCTTTATTTCAATGCCATAAATATATGCAACTTTGAATATGAAGTGAGATCTTTCTTAATCTGACCATGTTAATGTCATGTCCTCATAGGTCCCAGAGTAATTTGGGCAGAGAATAAAATGTATTTGCAAAATCCCTTTGGGAGATTTTGGAAGAAGAGGAAATATTAAACTTTCCCACCTAGGGAATTCCTGATATTCTTGCATCCAGTGGGGACAACCAATTCAATAATCTAAGCACTCAATCTTTGGAATCACCCCTAGGAAATTTATTCAAGCAAAGGAGAGACTAAGTCTGCTTATAATTATGCCTGATTCTCCCCCAAAGAACCTCTTTTGCTGCTCAGATGTGACCTTTCTCTCAGCCTACTTAACAGTTGGGCTCATTTCCCACACCTCTACATGGTACATGACTCCCACATGCATAAATCTGCCCAGCAACATAGAATAGGATATCTGGAATGAGCCAGGACCTGGCATCATTGGATTGAGGAGACCTTCTTCACCAAAAGGGGAAGGAGAGAAATGAGACAAAAATATAAAGTTTCAGTGATGAAGACATTCCAAATAGAGTCCAGAGGTTATCCTGGAGGTTACTCTTATGCATTATGGAGTTATCCCTTGCTTTGTAGTAGAGGGAAGTAATTTTAAGTTGTGAACTCTGTTCCAGTAGCCTTGATTCACAAGGATGATTGTGTCACTGTATAGCTTTTACAGTGTGAATGTGTGATTGGAAAAACTTGTTTCTGTTGCTCCTTTTATTTATGGTATGGAGAGATGAGAAAACCAAAGATAATAAATAAATAAATATTAGGGAATGAAGGGTAGAAATTGGGTAAATTGCAATACTAGTGGTCAATGAAAGGGAGACTTAAGGGGTATGCATTGTCTGAGACTTTTTTCTTTTTATTTCATTTTCTGGAGTGATGCAAGTATTCTAAAAATGATCAAGGTGATAAATACACAATAATTGGATGATATTTTGAGCCGATATTGCATACTCTTTATGGACTGGATCTATGTGAAGATTTCTCAATAAAAATATATTTTTTTAAATTGCTGTATTGGATTGTGCAATAGGACTAATTATAAAAGTTCAGAAATGGATAGCACAATACTGCTTAATTGTAACACAATAATGTAAACACACTGAATGTGACAATGATAGAGGTAGAATTTAAGATTAGAATGTACAATGATAGTGATTAAATGTACAAATTAAAAATGTTTTTGCATGAGGAAGGACAGAGGAATGTCAGTATTTCAGGGTGTTGAAAATAGATGGCCATTCATATTTTATAACTTCAACTTCTGTGTGAGACTAAAGGGAGAAATGTTAATTTGGTGCAAAATTTTATTTTGACTAGTGCATTTCCTAATTTAACTTGCATGGTCAGTTTAATTGAACACCATAAGTACATGGAACCTTGAATAGGGCATGAAATTTTTTTGGTTTGTCCAGATTAGTGTGATGCTCTGATAAATCCCAGAGTGATTTCAACAGTGAATAAAAATGTATTTGAAAAATCCCCTTTGGGGAATGGGGAAAAAAATTCTAACTAAGTTCATTTGGAGCCATCACATTGCCCACTAAGGAGATGCACCACTGTACTTCTCTACCAACAGTGAAGGGGCCTTTCTCTGTCCACGTTTTCTTTGGCACTGGGATCTCTGTTCATTTTTTTTTCTACTGTATGGTGGGGGTCATATTTCATTTTCTTTCCATGTGAATATCCTGTTATTGCAGCACTGTTTGTTGAATTTTTGTTTGTGTTTATTTGCTTGTTTATTTTGGGATAAGCATGGTCCAGGAATTGAACCTAGGTCTCCTGCACAGCCAGTGAAAATTTTACCAATGAAATACCCATGCACCCCCATCTCTGTTCATTTTTAAACGGTTTTATTCACACATCATATGACCCAACCTATTTTAAAAATCAATGGTTCCAGGAATAATCACACAGCCATCTCCTTCACCACCCCAATTTTTAAGAACATTTCCATTTCTTCTATAAATAATCCTACATCCTTCCCCCATATCCCCATTTACTGACATTTAGCTTTAGCATATTTGTTAGTCAATGGAACCATACCCCAATGTTAGTCTTAACTATAGACAATACTTTGCATTGATTGCATTTTCCCCATATACCAACTCATTTTTAACATCTTGCAATATTAATATTCATTTGTGCTCCTTCATGCAGAAACAGTCTTATACTTGTACATTTAATTACCAACTTTGTGCAAAAGTCTTATTTTTTTTTTGTCATCCAAACTTCTCTGCCATGAGAGAGCTCATTCAGCCATCCAAACTTGTTAATTAAAACAGCAGTTAGAGTTTCATAGAGTTGTCTTCCCTTCTTCCCAGGAGTGGTGTATTCTTCCCAAGGGGAGTATCTCCTACAACCTGCTCTGCCAATAAGGACAATGTGCAAACCTCAAGTGTTTTGGTCTTTTCTTAAAGTTATATGTCATGATCTCACTCCTTCCACACATTCCAGATTTGTGTGTGATGTGTCTTCACATGAATGTCATGCAAACAGTTGTTCCAGATGTTTGTGGCTATTTACCAGCTTTTCTAGACTACTAAATTCCACACATCCCAAAACTGCTGTCATGTCCTGCTACCTGAAATATTATTTTAAATGAGAAGCATTTATGTACCATAAGACTCTACTTCTAAATGGTTTTTATTTATGAAAGTTTTTTTCATCGTGGGAATGAAAATATATAAATAATAATTTTGAGTTATGATTCCAAGTAGTTTATGATTGATTCAAATATTTTTGTTTAGAACTGCATGAAAGCAAAACCAGAATTAGCCCAGCAGATTTTCAGTAACAATATTTATTCCTTATAAATATGAAAATGCTGACCTATGGAATTAATTTTACTTCATTTTACTTTTGCCAAAATTCATTGTTCAATTTAGTACCAATGACACGTCACAATTTTACACTGTTATCCCACGTAATTTTTTTTTTCCCATGGGCAGGCACCAGTAATCGAACCCAAGCCTCTGGCATGGCAGGCAAGAACTTTGCCTGCTGAGCCACAGTGGCCTGCCCCCACATAATTTTAACACTTATGTTTTGTCCACAATTCTTGTCTCTTTACTGAATTAACAATGAAAGGGCCCAAATAAAAGACGTTATTTAATACTATGAATGTTCTGAAGTGAAATCCAACTGAACATCTATCTAAAGTAATTTTAGATTTAGATTTAGAATTTAGGATTGTTGCCTCCTCTGCATAAACATATTAACACTAAGGAATGAGTGATCTCTGCAGACATGCTTTCATTCATGACAGCAATAATTTTTATACAGTGTGAATTCATATTTGCCCTACAGAATGTGTTGTTTAAAGAACTATTTTGAGTGATGTTTTATAAGTAACGTCTCCAGCTTATATTATCTGGCACTATTTCAAGGAGCTTCATCTTCTGCTAAAGACTTTCCTCTATGTCAGGTGGGACAATCAATGTAAACAGTTCCACAGCAATAACATATATGTTATGATTTCTTTCATACTGTATGACCATCTACTAAGGGCTTGTATACAAATGTGACATTTACATTGATGTGCTCCGATACAACTTGGCTTAGATTAACACAATATTCAGGATGACTAAATGCTCTACAAAATTGATTATAGTGATTTTTTTCAGTGTGTGAGTTTTCTAGCATTTTTAAAGTTTCACTCAAGGGCTGAAATCTCTTCCAAATACAAAATGATTTTATTTTACATTATTTCATGTCATCTAAGTTCAAAATGGTGACTGACACCTTTCATAAATATGGCATTCAGAGGGTTACTCTCCAGTGTCAAATTCATTGTAATGTGTAAGGCCAATAAAAGTGTCGATGAAAATGTTTAAAAAATGTGACCATACAATTGTGAAAACCTTGTGGCTGATGCTCCCTTTATCCAGGGCAATGACAGATGAGTAAAAAATAAGGACAAGAATAAATAAACAATAGGGTATGGGGTAAAGAAAATTGTTAACTTGAAATACCAGTGATCAATGTGTGAGATGATATGGGATGTATGGGTCTTTTTTTCCTTTTCTTTTTCTGGAATAATAGAAGTGTTCTAAAAATGATCACACTGATGAATATACAATTATGTTCTGATACTGTGAGGTTTTAGTTGTGTACTTAGATGGACAGTAAGTACACAAAGTTCTCTCGATAAAAATGAAGAACGGTGGACAATGGTGGCCCAGTGGTAGAGTTCTTTCCAGCCATGCCAGAGACACAGTTTCACTTCCTGGTACCTGCCCATATAAAAAAAACTAAAGGAGACCTTTGGAAAAGGAAAAGGAAAAAAATGGAAAAACATTTTTTCATATAAGAAAAAAGGCATGACATTATTTCAGGGAGTTAATAATAAAATGGTATAAGAGAAAAAATTTCCTATTGCAAACTATGGAGTATGACTCCCAGAAACATCTTAACACTCTTTCATCAGCAGTAGCAAATATACATCAATACTAGAGATCAATAATGGAAAGCATATAAATTTTTTGAGAAGCTGTGTTTTTTTTATTTTGGAATAATGAAAATGTTATAAAAGTGTTAGTGATGATGAATGTAGAATTATGCAATGATACTGTGAGCCATTATTTCATACTTACAACAGATTGGTGTGTGACTCTTTCTAAATAAAATCACATCAGAATAGAGTTTAATGATTGGATTTTCCATTTGTGCAAAAAAACTTGTGGAAATTTTGTGTTGATACTATAAACTTATTTTGGTAATACTGACATCTTTACAATATTTAGTCTACCAATCAATTAACACAGAATCTCCTTCCATTTGCTTAGGTCTTATTTAATTTGTCTTAGCAAAGTTCTCTAGTTATCTATGTAAAAGACTTTTACATCCAAGGTAGATTTATTCCTCAATACTTGACTCTTAGTTGCTAGTATGAGTGGAGTTCTCTTTTTTATATTTCTTCTTCCAATCATTGATTGCCTGTGTATAAAAACAGTACTGAGTTTTGCACAAGGATCTTGTACTCTGCTACTTTGTTGAATAAATTTATTAGTTCTAAGAAATTTGCTGTGGATTTTTCAGGATTTTCTACATGTAGGATCATATCTTTTGTGAATAGGGAAAATTTTACTTAATTTCAAACTTCAGTGTCCTCTTTTTTCTTGCCTATGTATCCTGGCAAGAACTTGCAGTACAGTGTTATCCAACAATGATGACAATGACAATCCTTCCTTATTCCTGATCTTAGAGGGAAAGCTTTCAGCATTTCACCATTGGCTAAGATGTTAAGTAGGGATTCTTACATATGTCTTTTATCAATTTGACATTTGCTTATGTTTTGTTAAGGATTTTTAAAACTATTTTCATAAGAGATTGGTCTGTAGTTTTGTAGTTTTTATTACTGTGATAATTTTATTGAGCTTTGGTGCGATAATGAAATTACCATTGTATAATGATTGAGAGAATGTTCTCCCTTCTTAATTTTTTGGAAGATTGAGCAGAATTGGAGTTAAGTTCTCTTGGAATGCTTAATAGTTTTCCCCTGTGAAAATGGTTCTGGGTTTTTCTTTTTCAGTAAGATTTAGATTACCAATTCAATCCATTTATGATAACATGTTTATTTATTTCTTCTATTTCTTTCTAAGTCAGAGTAGGTAGCTTGTATATTTCTAAATATTTGTCCATTTCATCTAGGTTATCTAATTTATTGATTTTTTTCATAGCATCCCCTTAAATTTCTTCTAATTTATACAGGCTCAGGACAATGTCCCCCTTTTCATTTATGATTTTTGCTATTTTTGCTTTTTTTCATCACTTGTCAATTTGGCTAAAGGCTTGCCAACTTCATGACCCTTTCAAAGAGCCAAGTTTTGGCTTTGTTGATTCTATTGTTTTCATTTTGTTATGTTTTCCATTTATCTCTGTTCTAATCTTTGTTACTTCTTTCCTTCTGCTTGCATAGGTTTAGTTTGCTCTTCTTTTCATATTTCTTCAAGTTTTGTGGTTAGGTCTCCGGTTTGAAGTCTTTGTCCTATTCTCCTGTACAAATCTGAGCTATAAACTTCCCTCTTAGCACTGCTTTCACTGAATCCCTTAAGTTTTGGTGTACGTGTATTTTCATTTTCATTTGCCTTGAGAAGTTCCCTAATTTTGCTTCTGATTTTACCACCATCCAATTAGTAAAGAGTATGCTAATTTTTTGTATGCTCTATGGTGGTGCCACATTTTATTATTATTTTTCTATGTGAGTATCCCATTATTGCAGTACCATTTGTTGAATTATGTTTTGCTTTGTTTTTCTGTTTGTTTTACTTGTCTGTTTGTTTTTGGGATGTGCACGGGCTGGGAATTGAACCTGAATCTCCTGTATGACAGGTAAAGGAGTATGCTTTTTAATTTCAACATATTTGTGAGTTTTCATTTTTCCTCTATTATAGATTTCCAGCTTCATTCCATTGTACCTGGAAAACATGCATTACTTGGCTTGTAGTCAGAGGATGTGTATTATATGACTTCCATATTTATTGAAACTTGTTTGGTGACTGAACATATGACCTATCCTGAAAAATGTTCATGTGTATTCAAGAAAAATGCTTCTGTGGAGGATAGTGTTCTATATGTGTCTGTTAGATAGTTGGTTTAGCATTAACATACAAGTCCTATACTTCCTTAATGATTTCATGATTAGATGTTTGATCCTTAATGGAAAGTAGTGTGTTAAAATCTCCTACCTCAGGTAGACTCACTAGTTTCTCCCTTCAATTTTGGCAATATTTGATTCATACATTTTGGGGCTCTGCTATTAAGTGTAGTTTTGTTTATAAGCATAGTATCTTCCTGTTAAATTGAACAGCTTGCAACTGATTTTGAAAATACAAAAGAGTAAATGGAAAAAACTTGCAAAAATTTGAATTGGATTTCAGGGAGATGGACAAAATAAAAGTGTTAAATACAATAATTATTACTGTCTCTGAAGAGGAATAAAAGAGTAAGGGGCTAGAAAGACTACTTGAGGACATAATTGGGAAAATTTTATCAACCCCTACAAAGGATATAAATATGCAAGTCAAAGAAGCCCAACAAAATCCAAAAAGAATGAATCCAAATAAACCATCCCCAAGACACACACTAATCAGACTGTCAAATGTTGAAAAGAAACAGAAAATCCTGAAAGCAGCAAGAAGAAAACAATCTATTACATACAAGGGAAACCTCAAAAGCCTGGTTTTGACTACTTAACTGGCACTATGCAATGTAGGTGAGAAGCCATATTTAAGAATCTGAAAGAAGAAATCTTTCGGTGAGGAATTCTGTAGTAGTCAAATTCTCCTTCAGAACTGAAGAGGAGATTAACATTTTCACAGATAAACAAACATAGAGAGAATTCATCAACAAGAAACTGGCTCTACAAGAGATACAAATGGGAGTTTGGCTAGCTGAAAAAAGACAGAGGAGGGAGGTTTGGAGGAGGGCACAAAATGTAAGGATACCAGTAAGGGTAACTTACATGATAAAATGAGAAAGTGGGAAAAGAATATATAGTTCTAACAAATAAAATCCAAATTACAAAATGGTGGATTCAAGAACTGCCTTTATAGTAAATTTTGAAAGTTAATGGACTGAACTTACTAATTAAAAGATACCGATTGGCAGAATGAATAAACATAATCCACCTGCTGAAAGCAGTGAAACAAACAGAAATTTGCACACCAATGTTCATAGCAATATAACTAACAATTACAAAGAGATGGAAACAATCCCAGGGCCCATCAACAGATATGTGGATTAACAAAGTGTGGTATATGCATACAATGGAATATTATGCAGCAGTAAGTATGAAGCACTTGACAAGATGGATGAGTCTTGAAGACATAATGCTGAGGGAAATTAAATCAGACATAAAGGGACACTGTATGATTCCACTTTTATGGACATGGTAAAGGTAAATTTGGAGGCTTATAATATAGAATACAAGGGGCCTAGAGATACATAGAAATTAGACATTATGAATGTTTAGCTAATGAGGGTGAACTCAAATGTAAGGGAATACATAAAAGTGAAGGCAATTCACTAGTGGGTCTATAAGTAATAATATCATAATGAAGGTGAACATGATTGAAATGGCTTGTACAGAGCCATGTGTCACACAGCTTAACACTACAAATATAAATAAGTTCTTGCATGAACTACTTCAAAGGTATGAATCTCTGCAATGACTATAATTTCTGATTTAATTGGGGAAACTACTATTGCATGCTATGGGACATTTTTAACAATAACACCAGAGGTAAATAATGAGGGAGGGAGAAAAGAGTTAAGGGGGGGTTTAGATTTTCAACTTGGTGAGGGTGACTTCATTCCTTATCTTTCTGTTGGGAGCAATGAAATTATCAAAAATTGAGAGCATTGACAATGACTATTGTAAATATGATGCCTACTGAATAGAGGTAGCTTAAGGACACATTGACGGAGACATAGGTTGGTGAATGATGTTGTATACATATGATTGAATATTGTGCTGTACAAAAAGGAATGAAATTGTGAAACATGCAACATTGTGAGTGAGCCTATGGGACATTTGATGAGGCAAATAAGCCAGAAACAAAAGAATGATTATTATATGGTCTTCTTTAGAAATACTTAGAAGAAAGAGAAAAGGGGCCTAGATTGTAAGCTCTTATAGCAGTCACATTTAGCCTGGAGTGGTAACTATTATTTCTGGATTTTGAGAGTGTTTTATATATGTATAACATGCAATGTACAATTAAGGGTGAAGCCTATCAGGTCAGGATAGAGATAATTCAAAATACAGGGATAAGTAAAATATTGTCTATACTTTAGAACCTCATCTGTGCTTCAAGAGCAACAGAAGAATGCTTATTTTGCCCAGAGACCCAATTTTCTTTGGCACATAGTCTAACTCATTCTGTCCGGACAGGTAATTTTAAAAATTGAAATGCAGAGAGCCCAAATCAAGAATGAAGACCTTCAACCCTGTATAGCTTTAGGTAATGCCTGGATACATCTCAGAGTATATTAAGTAAATAATCAAAAAGAATTTGCAAAGTCCCCTGAAGGATGGGAGAAAAAATATTTAACTATTAAATTTTCACACTGAGGAAAACCCTGTTACTGTGACAAATATTTTGGACCCCCAATTCAATAAGCCAAGCCCTTTATCTTGAAGCTTGCTTTTTTGAGGTGTATGTAGATACTGGAGAAGCTTAGCCTACCATAATTATCCCTAAAACTTATTTCCAAAAGACCTATTTTTGTCCTCTTTGTCTCAAAACCCAACCCTGCAAGTGAAACCATTCCCCTCCACCCATGTGGGACCTGACACCAGGGGTGAAAGTTTCCCTGGAAGTATAGGAGATGACTACCAGGGATGGGTCTGGCCCTGGCTCCATGGAATCAATAATGCCATCCTGACCAAAAGGGTAAAAAGGAGTGCAATGAGCAAGGTGTCAGTGACTGAGTGAGATCAAGTGTAGCCAAGAGGCTACTCTAGGGGTCACTCTTAATGCAAGTTTCAATTAGATATTGCTATATATCATACCTTGCCAAACATCAACCAAAACCAGTCCTGCCAAACCTAAAGAAAACCTAGGGTGTTATATAAGATTCTACAAATGTTCCATTCATTAGGGTAACTTTTCAGAAAACTAAAACCTTCAGAAAACTAAAACCTGGACAAGATAGGTCCTGAAATTCAAAGGGGCCAGCCTCTCCAGAACATCATCTAGTTCCATCCCCCTAAACCATATTACTGACAGCCCCTTTCAACATGAAAATGTTAGAATATAGTCCAAATACCCCTAAAGAAGGTAGAATGATCGAAGGTGATGTTAGAGTTATACAGAGATGGTAGGGTTTAACAAATGAGTATGACTGCTGAATCATTATACTGATTTTTTTTAGTCTCCAGTACCTTAGAGCAGCTAGAATTAAAACCAAAAATGATGCAATTGTTCACATTCCCAACTCTGAAATTTGATTGATAACTAATTATCTTGATGTGATTTCAAATATATTACTTTAATGTATATATGTTATTTTTCACACACACAAATATATTTTTTTAGCCTTCAGTGTTTTGGAGCAACTAGAAGGAAAAATTGGAAGACTGGAGTGATAACCATAACAACTCTGAAATCTGTTCTGTATTCACTTCTTGAAGTATACTTTGAAAATCATTGCTTTTTCTTACTTTTTTTGTATATATGTAATATTTACCAATAAAAGATGTTTAAAAAAGGAAATATAATTCAGCTATATACTGCTTACAAAATACTCATCTTAAACACAAGAATCCAAAGAGATTGACAGTGAAAGGATGGAAAACGATGCTCCACACAAGCTGTAACCAAAGGAAGCAGGAGTAGCTATACTAATATCAGGCAAAATGGACTTTAAATATAAAGAGATCATGAGACAATCATATATATTAATAAAAGGGATAATTCACCAAGAAGAAATAACAATCCTCAATGTTTATGTTCCCAATCAAGGAGCTCCAAAGTATAGGAATTAAACATTGGCAAACCTGAAGGAAGCAATAGACGTTTCAATAATAATAGTAGAAGACTTCAATACAGCACTCTCATCTATAGATAGAACAACCAGACAGAGGATCAAAAAAGGAAATAGGAAACTTAAATAATTTGATAAACAAATCAAACCCAACTAGACTGTATATCCTCATTACATCCCACAACACCAGGATATACATTCTTCTCTAGTGGCACAGAATATTCTCCAGAATAGATCATATGTTGGAACACAAAAGTTAAATGGTATGGAAGTCTGCTAGGATAGAAGACAATGCCTCACCTGCTATAAGAGACATGTCAGAAGAACAATAATTTAAAATTTAATAGCCCAAAATTGTTACCTCCAAAATATGTATTTTAGTTCTGAAATTTGAAATGAGATGCTGAAAGAAAGTGAACGGGAAGGAAAGACTGCGGAAATGCAAAGGTTATAGCAAAGGCTTAAATAGTATTTATCAAGCATGGGAAATGGAATTGACCTGAAAAACCTAATAGGATTGCCTGGAATTTTAGAGAAAGATCCATAGTAGTTAGATGGCTAGAATCCTGGAGAGTACTTACCATGTACCTTGGTAAAAGTGTCACTCCTTGAAACCACGAACTTCTAGCTGAAAGGAAAGTATGTCTGCAGTTAACATTGTTTCTATTTGGAAGCCTTAAACATGCCATTTAGGATTCCTCCAAAACAGGTAGCTGCTGCAGGGAGTAGCTGACACTTAACTGTTAGATTTACCTGAAATAGTAGTGTTTCTGGATGCCAGAGGAATTTTAAGTTTGTGGGTGCCTGGAGACCAGGATTTATGATAATGATCCATGTTGCACAATGCTCCAGATGTCATAGAACCCCAGGCTAAATTCAAAGAATGATGATGCTTTAACCACCTTTATATTCTGAATAATAAAATAAATAGTTGCATGTATTTGGCTTTGAAATAAGCTTAACAATGTGTGCTCAATTAAAATTGTTACTTACAATAGTAAAAACAATATAGTATTATTTAGTTAGCAGGCCCAGAGTTTTTTCTGTGGCACAGGAGTGACCAGTCAGGCCCTCTTCAGGAGTATTTTGAGGCTAACGTATTTTACCAAATTAGCAAACATTGTATCCAGGTTGAAGAGTAATATGGAAATGTGTAAATCCTGATTAAAATATATCAATTATAGAAAATAGAAGAATCCTTAAAGAAGTGTGGAATTGTTCATATTTCAGATTTCCTAAATAATATCAGTGGTCTTCAAGTCAATGAGATGTTCCTTTAATCAATGATTCAAAGAAGACTAAAACCCTCAAAGGACAAATTTAGAAAATGGCAATACTATTTGATAAATTTCCATCTATAGTACTGAAAAATCTGAATTGGTTATTAAAATAGCTAAAAAGACACTCAGTGATAGATGTCATAATTTAAACTAAGTTATTGAACAAATATCTATGAAGCCTGAAAATAATTTAAATAAAGTTGGAAAGAGATATCCTTGAGATAAAGTAATGAGTCCCCAAAGAGCATGAGGAAAAAGGGTACTTTGTATTATCTACTTATGAAAATTCACTATCATTTCTATGGCTTAAATTCTGTAATAAAACCTTTAACCTGAAAACGAAGAGTCCATGCCATTACAATCTTAAGCAGTTGGGATCAAACATTTTACTTTTTTCACACCCACAGGCATTCCAGTTCAGGTGTTCACTGAAAGAGTTTGGCAGTGACCACCAATGACCTTCATTTAACTGCCCTTCAACTGACTCAAGAAGCTTCATGTATGCCCAGCATTTCTTTACTTGGCACTGACTTTCTCAGAGTTCCTGAAATCCTATCCTCATTGGGAGTTTTCTTCAACATTATTCCCAGAACATGGTCTAAAATCAAGAAACAATGCCCAAATTGGAGTATTTTTCATTCTGTCAACACAGTTTCTGATCCTGTTCATATACCACATTGTGATGTACAAAGGGGAGATGAACAGACCTGATGTATGTCATTCTGAAATTCAGCCTGGGAGAGCAGACAGTCAAGAAAATATATAGAACAAAGGGATGTCAATATTGCAGGGTGTTTAAAATAGATGGTTATGCATATGTTAAAATTTTAACTTATGTGTAAGAGTAAAGCAAAAAATGTTTATTTGTATTTTGTTTTTTTGTTATTTTATTTATATAAATAAATTTTATTATTTATATATATTTATTTATATAAATAAATTTTATTATAAATTTTATTAATATTTTGACTAGCACAAAATACATACCATACCCATTACCCCTCCTTTTCATTGACCACTAGTATTTCTCTCTATCCAATCTATTTTAACATTTTTCCCCCTATTAGTTATTTATTCATTATTAATCCATATTTTTTACTCATTTGTCCATACCGTAGATAAAAGGAGCATCAGAGCAAGGTTTTCACAATCACACAGTCACTTTGCAAAAGTGTTTCTTATAGGAGCAGGTCTCAGGACCTGAGTTTAGTTGAACACCCTGAGAACATGGAACCTTCAAAAGAGCATGAGATTTTGTAAGTTTGTTCAGAGTGAAGCCCTGATAAATCCCAGAGTGATTTGAACAGTGAATAAAAAAGTATTTGCAAAGTCCCCTTGGGGAAATGGTGAGAAAGGGGGAAAATTCAACTTCCCCACTTGGAGAAAGCCTGTTATTCTCACAAGCAATGAAGACAACCAAATTAATAGGCTGATCCCTCAACCTTGGGGTCTGTTCATATGAAACTTATCCCTGCAAAAGATAGGCTAAGCCTACTTAAAATTTAAGAGCCACCCCCAAGAGAACCTCTTTTGTTGCTCAGATGTGGCCTATGTCCCAGCCAACATGGCAAGCAAACTCACTGTCCTTCCCCTCTCTATGTTGGACATGGCTATCAGAGGTGTAAAACTTACTGGAAATGTGGGTCAGAAATCTTAGAATGAACTGGGACTCTGCATCAAGAGATTGAGAAAAATTTCTCAACTGAAAGGGGAAAGAGAAAAATGAGACAAAATAAGGTATCAGTGGCTGAGAGATTTCAAACAGAATCAAAAAATTATCCTGGAGGTTATTTTTAAACATTATATAGATATCCCCTTTTTAGTTTAAGGTGTATTAAAGAGGCTAGAGGGAAGTCCTGGAAACTGTAGAGCTGGTTTGCAGTAGGCATATTTCTTTAAGATGATTGAATAATGATATAGCTTTTGCAAAGTGACTGTGTGATTGTGAAAACCTTGCTCTGATGCTCCTTTTATCTACGGTATGGACAAATGAGTAAAAAATATGGATTAATAATGAATAAATAACTAATAGGGGGAAAAATGTTAAAATAGATTGGATAGAGAGAAATACTAGTGGTCAATGAAAGAGAGGGGTAATGGGTATGGTATGTATGAGTTTTTTCTTTTTCCTTTTTATTTCTTTTTCTGGAGTGATGCAAATATTTTAAGAAATGATCATGATGATGAATATACAGGTATGCAATGATATTGTGAGCCATTGATTGCACACCAAGTATGGAATGTTCATATGTTAAGAATGTTCATGTTTGTGTGTTGTTTGGTTTTATCATTAAAAATTTTTTAAAAAGAGAGAAATAATGAATGTAATCTAATAGTTTCAAAATGATGTAATAAATGGTGCAAACTATAAACAGGAAAATGTAACAATAAAAAAGAAAATATATAGTGCTAGTGGTACATATTTTGGTAGAAACACAAGTTTTTTTGCACTGTGGATAGGTACCAATGTTGGGTTTGAATATTCAACTATTAATAACTGGGTCAATATCTTTAAAAAAAGCTGATTCTGGGTATTGTTATAAATAGGTGGTTCCATGAGCAAGAAACTAATGTAATAGAATCTATGGTACTCCACAGAGAAATTGAAGTTATTCATGCATCAGATTCTGCAGAAAGCAGACAAACAAAATTGCCTGGAAATAAACAGTGCCCTCAATATCACAACTGCTGAGACCTGCTCCTATAAGAAACTATTTAAAGTAAAGCAATGACTCAGTATCTCCCTAGGTATCAGTTAAAATAGGAAGAAATCACTCATGGCCCAGATTCAGGAACTGTGTGAGCTTATGGGTAGTTTCTTGTTCATTTGTTTGTTTTTTTCTCACATGGGCAGCCACCAGGTATGGAACCCGGGTCTCCACCACAACAGGCAAGAACTCTGCCTGTTGAGCCATCATGGCCCACCCAACTTATGAGTAGTTTTGAGACTGAAAGTGCTTCAGGACAATTCCAAGCCTCCTACCATCTCCCAATCCCATTATTACCCATCTGTCTCCCTGATGAGTAGTCTCTATGCTGTGGTTCCCTGCTGGTGTGAGGACACACAAGACATTGATTCATGATCCTGTTTAAAAAACTATGTGATATATGGTTATAAAGATCCCCATGTACCTCTTCCAATATCACTACATGGGCCCCAAATCTTCTGCCCACATGAAGAGCCACTGCTTCTTGGTCTGGATCCCACTGGGAATACAATACACCTATCAGGCATGAGACAAAGCTACAGATTCATGACTCGCATCATGATGAATATGTATGAGGAAATGGTGAAAACTGGTAGAGGTACAGTGTTTTCCTACTTCAGAAATGTTGGCATGATCAGAAGATGCAAAGTCTACATGAAAACATTATAGATCACATACATGAACAAAGATAGCATCAAAGCTTAATGAAATATTGTAAAGGATCTTAAATTGTAAGCTCTTACAGCAGTCATATGTATTCAGGAAGTGTAACTATTAATTCCAAATTCTCAGATACTGAACTGTTTAAATATAACAGGGTCTTTCCCAGAAAGTTCAGGTATTTATGTGACACCTGAGACTCAGAGTTAGAGCTGTGAAGCTTCAAAAGTCAGCAATACCCCATATAGGAACTGTTTAAAGAGTTAAAAAAGTGATCAGACCTTCTTGAATAGACATATGAATGAAGATTGGGTAAAGCATGGTATATATTCATGTTTTAAAACTTCATCTTCTGTATGAGTCTACAAGGAGAGATGTTTATTTGGTGTAAAATTTATATTTGGTGTAGAACATTTCCTAATTTTACTTGTATGGTCAGTTTAATTGAACACCGTAAGTACATAGAGTCTTGAATAGGGCATGAGATTTTGTTGGTTTATGCAAGTTAGTGTGATGACCCAATAAATCACAGAGTGATTTGGACAGTGAATAAAGAAGTACTTGCAAAGTCCCCCTGGGAGGATGGGGAGAAAAGTGGAAATATTCAACTTCCCCATTTCAAGAATTTCTGATATTCTCACAAGCAGTGGTGACAAGCAAATCAATAGGCCAACCCCTTGATCTTGGGGTTCACCCCTTTGAAAATTATCCCTGCAAAGGATAGGTCAAGCCTACTTAAGATTAGGCCTAAGAGTCACACCTTGAGAATCATGTTTATTGCTCAGATGTGGCCTCTTTCTCTCTAAGTTGACATGGCAAGTGAAATCACTGCCCCCCCAACATGGGACATGACTCCCAGGGGTGTAAATACCCCTGGCAATATGGGGAAGAAATCCCAGGGTGAGCTGGGACCTGGCATCCAAGGATTAAGAAAATCTTCTTGACCAATAAGGGGAAGAGAGAAATGAGACAAAATAAAAGCTCAGTAGCTAAGAGATCTCAATCAGAGTTGAGAGGTTATCCTGAAGGTTATTCTTATGCATTACATAGACATCCACTTTTTAGTTCAAGGTGAATGGCAATGGCTAGAGGTAAGTACCTGAAACCGTAGAGCTCTTTTCAGTATCCTTGCTTCTTAAAGATACTATAATGATATAGCTTTTACAATATGATATGTGTTTGTGAAAACCTTGTGTCTGATGTATCTTTTATCTAGGGTATGCACAGAAGAGTAAAAAAATATGGATAAAAAGAGAAACAAGTTGGGGGAACGAAGGTTAAAATAGAGTTAACTGAAATATTAGTGGTCAATGAGAGGGAAAAGTAAGGGGTATGATATGTATGATTTTTTTCTGTTTTCTTTCTTTTGCTGGAGTGACACAAATGTTCAAAAAATATGATCATGGTGATGAATACCCCACTATGTGATGATACTGTGAACACTGATTATAAAGCATGTATGGAATGTTTGTATGTCAAGAATGTTTGTACATTTATATGTTAAATTTTGGCAACAAATACCAAAATAAAAAACTTATTGAAAAATCAATCTACAGGCTTGCTTTTTTGAAGCTTATTTATATAGCACAGAAGCTAAGCTTTCTTACAGTTATTCATAAGAGTTACTATAGAGGACTTCTTTTGTTGCACAGATGTAGCCTATGACTTTCTCTAAGTCCAACTCTGCCAATAAAATCATTATTTCCCTCCCATATGTGGAACATGACATCCGGGGGTGAAAGTCTTCTTGGCAATGTGGGATATGACTCCCAGGGATAAACTTGTCCCTGGAACCATGGGATTGATAATGCCTTCCTAATCAAAAAGGGGTTAAGAATTCTAACCAATGTATCAGTGACTGAGACAGTTCAAATAGTGGCAAGAGGCTGGACTGGAGGCTATACTTACAGAAGCTTTAGCTAGATATTGCCATTTATTATTATTTGTCAACCCCCAACCAAAATCATTCCTGCCAACTCTAAAGTACACCTAGGACTTTAGCTGTGATCCTACAAAATTTTCTTGAACTATGATTACTTTCCAAAAAAATTACAACCTCCAGGGGGTTCCTAGGTCAGATAAATCCTGAAACACAGAAGGACCAGCCTCTCCAGAACATCAACTATTTTCACTTCCCTATCCCATATTACCAATAATCTTTTTCAACATGAGAACATTAAAACGGATGTAGCCAAAGTACCCCTAAAGATTGGGAGAAAGATCAAAGTAGAAGGTGGAGTTATAATATAGAGTACAGTATTTAACAAATGGGCACAACTGCTGAATTCGTTATATTGATATTTCTGCTAGTCTCCAGTGTCTTGGAGCAGGTAAAAAAAAAGAGCAAAATTTTGAAATTGTGACCCATACCAAACTCTGAAATCCAATCTATAACTAAATGCTGTGGTGTGCTTTGAAATTTATTGCTCTTTTGTATATATGCAATTTTCACAATAGAAAATATAAGATAAACCTAATTAAAGAAAGCTTTTAAAGCTCTAAGAGAAAAATGACAGTATGTTTTGTTTTCTGGTTTTCTAACCTAGTCAAATCATCTGAATAAATGAGAGTGGAATAAGAACATTTAGGCATCCATACTCATAACAAGTTGTCCACTTAATCACATATTATGAGGAAGTTACCACACAGAAGTTACTACAGGAAAAGAAGAGCTAAAAATGGGTAAGACAGGGACTACTCACATGTGGCAACCAATCTGAGGCAGAAGAAAAGAACATGCAATGGCATGAGAAACTGTGCACCAGGATATGTCCAACAGGCCCAGAGAACACAAGATTGGAGTTAAGAATTGGACAGCTATGAGGAAGAGGATTTCTCAGGTGAAGAAAACCATTTAATGGATTATGAGTTGGATATAAAGAAAGGGGAGTAATTTTACCATTATTTTTGGAGCAAGAATAAGTGAAAATGGGAAATTGAGAATATGAAAAGATTAAAGTGAAGAAATAAAATCACACATTGGTTTTGCTTTTTTTGAAAAAATGAATCAAATAAATGGACATTTATCTAGGCAGGTATATTTAAAAAGAGAGAGTATGCAAATATATAATAGATATGGGAAGGAGGTCATAACTACTGACAATGCAGAAATAAAGGGGATAATGAGAAGATACTATGAACAAATATATGCTAACAGGGTGCATGGGTGATTCAGTGGTAGAATGCTCACCTTCTATGCCTGAGGCCCAGGTTCAATTCCAGACCATGCAGCCTCCAAAAAATATATATCCTAACAAACTAGAAAACTTAAATGAAATGGAGAACATCTTAAAAAAGAATGAGCAACAAACATGATTTGAGAATAGGAGACCTTAACAAACAAATCCTAAGAAAGTTTTGCATCAGTCTTTCAAAAACTGCCAAAAAATAAAGCCCAGGACCAGATGGCTTAACATATGAATTCTATCAACCATTCAAGAAAGAATTAGTATCAATCTTCTCAAATTCTTCAAAAAATTGAAGAGGAGAGAAGGCTACTTATCATTCTATGAAGCCAACTTCACACTAAAACTAAAGCCAAGCAAAGATACTTCAAAAGAAGAAAATTACATACCAATCTCTTAAATGAAAAATACCCTACATTCCATATATCTTACCCCTCAATCATTGACCATTAATATTACAATGTACTCAATTTTTTATCCCTTATCCCCCACCCTAATATTCATCTATTATTTGATTTCTTATTTGTCCTTATTTTTTTACTCATCTGTCCATACCTTCAATAAAAGGAGTGCTAGCCACTAGGTTTTCAAAATCACATGGTCACATGTGAAAAAGCTATATCATTATACAATCATTTTCAAGAGTCAAGGTTGAAGAAATGCAGGAGAACAGTTTCAGGTTCTTCCCTCTAGCCACCCCAATACACCACAAACAAATAAGCAATAACTATATAATGCATAGGAATAATCTCCAGGACAACATCTCAATTCTGAAATTTCTCAGCCACTGAAATTTTATTATGTTTCATTTATCTTTCCTCCCTTTTGGTCAAGAAGGCTCTTTCAACCCATAATCCTTGCCCTGGCTCATCCCCAGGAGCCATGTCCCACACTGGCAGCATTATTTACACCCTTGCGAGTCATTTCCCATGTATGGGGCATGGTCAGTGAATTCACCTGCTCAGTTGACTTTAGAGTAAGAGAGCACATGTGAGCAACAAAATAGATTGACTGGGATGACACTTAGGCATGACCATGACCAGGCTTAGCCTCTTGGCAGGAATAATTTCCTAGCCACAAGCCTTAAGATCAGGGGTTCAGCATAATGAAATAGTTATCCACACAGCTTGCAGGAATATCAGGAATTCCCAAGATGGGAAAGTGTAATATTTCCTCCTTTATTTCCAGTTACCCAAGGGCACTTTGCAAGTACTTTTTCATTCTCTGCCCAAATTACTCTGGGATGTAACAGGACATCACTCTAACCTGTAAAAACTAGCAAGATCATGGATCCTATTCAAGATTCCAAGTAATTATGGTGTTTGAATAAGCTAACCATACAAATTAAATTAGATAATGTGTTACCCGATATATAATTTTTACACTAAATTAACACCATTCCCTTTGGTCTGACATAAAAGTTGAAGTTTTACATTATAGACCACATCAATCTTTACCTCACATTTTGATTTACCTTAGTCCTATCCAGGTCAGCTTCATCCATATGTGATCAAAGTCTGATCACAATGAGTGAGTTTTAAGCAATTCAGTGGAAGTTTTTAAAAGAGAAATTAGAAAGCACTCAAAAGCTCAGAGCTGACAAATTACCAGTCATTTGAAGATGCAGAAATGAAACACTACAGAGGATGCCATTTGAAATCAGAAGCCAGGAGAGGAGGTAAGCAGAAATTGCCATATGCCTTCAAAATGTGATGGAGAAACCCGTTGGAAATGTTAATTTCTAACTTAATAAATTCCCTTTATAGAAACCAGTTCATTACTAGCATTCTGGCAGCTTTAACAAATAAAAATAGATTGTTGTAGCAAAGAAGTGTGTTGATGAGTTTGCAAATATCAAATATGTTGGAAGCTTTTTAAAATAATAATTGTGAGGCACTTGATAGAAGAAGCTTAGATGGTAGAAATGTGGAATTTAAAGATATCTCTGATGATTCCTTAGGTCAAAAATGATGAATGCATCACTGCAAATTAGAAGAAGCCAATTCCTTTTTTACAGTGACTGAAACTTTGGATAAATTAAATTCTGGTGCTGGATGGAAGAGAGAATTTGAATGCAATATCTGTGTACTTAGCTTAAGAGATTTACAAATTAAATTGGAGAAATACAGTCTGGTTTCTTCTTGCAGCTTATACCAAATGAAATAAGAAAGGGATAAACTGAGAGATGAACTCTTGGGTAAAATGAAAGCAGAAATTGATGATATGGAAAATTCTGGGCCTCTGAATAGGGAAGCCATAGGGAATAGTGCCACACATGAGGACTAAATCAAACATAGAACAAGTCAGCCATTACAGGACGAGTCAGGATTGTAGATGAAGCTACCCAGAAAGAATTTGTGGAGGTTCCTATTGTCTGATGGCTTTGATTCCTGTATGCTATATGCCAAGTCAACAAATTTTTTCTGAGACTTGTAATTTAAATCATTACCAGCCTAGACTAAAAGGGATAGAAAAGATACAGATTGAAAGAAAAATGAATTCAAAGGCAGAGCTATGGAAGCTAAGGTCTGAAGTCACAAAAACAGAAACCAAGAGAGCAGATTCATTCATGCATGTGGAATGGATGAGTTTCCCCAGAGGGTGTATGTAGGCCTTCTTCCCTGATATTTGGGAGTTTTGTGATCTCAGGCCTAAGAGAAGATGGAGTATATTCCTCTGGGATTGCACAGACCATGGCTGCCATTCTATTGTTTTGAAGGGGTTGAAAATTTGCCCTGAAGATGGCAGGAAATCTGGGTGCCACCAAGAAGCTTGGGGGGGGTGAACCAAAAAAATATTGTCTACAAATGGGGGAAGAGTGAAATGAGACAAAATGTCAATGGTTGAGAGATTCCAAGCAGAGCAGAGAGGTTATCCTGGAGGTTATTCTTATTCAGTAAGTAGTTATCAACTTGTTATTCAAGATGTAATGGAGAGGCTGGAGAGAACTGCCTGAAATGTAGAACTGTGCTCCAGTAGCCATGTTTCTTGAAGATGATTGTATAATGATATAGCTTTCACAATGTGACTGTGTGATTGTGAAAATCTTGTGTCTGATGCTCCTTTTATCTACTTTGTCAACAGATGAGTAGAACATATGGAATAAAAACAAATAATAGGGAGAACAAATGTTAAAATAAATTTAGTTTGAAATGCTAGTGGCCAATGAAAGGGAGGGGTAAGGAGCATGGTATGTATAATTTTTTTTTCTCTTTTTGTTTTATTTCTTTTTCTGAATAAATACAAATGTTCCAAGAAATGATCATGATGATGAATATGCAACTACATGATATTGTGAATTATTGATTATATCTGTAGAATGAAATGATCAAAATAGGAATGTTTGTATTTGTTTGGTGTTTTTTTTTTTTGGTTATTTAAAAAACTTAAATAAAATAAATAAAAAGAAATACTTCTCCAGGTCCTAAAAAGATTGTCTCCCCATATCCCAGTGTTTGGAGAAAGCAGGGCTGCTGCATAAGCTCTTGCAAAGAGTGGAAATATTGCTTTCTAAAGCCCTGAGAAAACATAAATCTCAGGTTCTGAAATCTAATGGAGGTTGCCCTGTAGGTTTTTGTAACCATTTAGGTCCAGTGACCCCTATTTTCCTTTCAGTTTTTCTAATTGTAATCAAATCATTTATCATATGACTGTTCCTTCTTTAAATACTGGAAGCAAATAACTTGTTCTGAGTTTTATGATTTTAGAGCCTGAGAAGAACTTTGTCTTAGGGCTTAACATATTGGTACTTGACTTAATGAGATTTTTTAAAAAAATTTTTAATTGGTATTAAATTTACATTTTTACTGAAATGGTTTAAATCTTTTGCAATGTTATGATAAAATAATTGTATTTTTATATAGAAAAATTTAGTGTGTTTTTTCAGGAGAGTTGAGTATTATTAGGTGAAATATATGTCTTTTATTATTTTCCACTCAGAAGTTATGTAAGGTTTAAGATGATGTGTATAGCTGCCAAATTGACAACAAGTGGACACTGTGAAAGGTTCATGTGTCAACTTGGCCAGGTCTAGTGCAGATCAAGGAAGTACTGGCCTATCTGTTGTTGCAGACTTAAATCATCAGCACACCTATTTTGTTTGAGGCTTATTGCCTCTGCAATTTCCTGAGGGGAATCTCTTCCACAATGAATGATGTTTAAGAGTCAACTGAGGGCTTTAAATAGGAAATCAGAAGGAGTTCAAAACACAAAGCTGACAGAGATCCAGATGTTTGGTGATGCAGCAAGAAAATGCACAGGGGAAGGTATTTGAAACTAGAAGCCTGGAGAGAAGGCCTGCAGATGTTAAATGTAAATGATTTAAAATCTACAGTCAAAAGGCAAAGATTGACAGAATGTATAAAAAGAATAAATACATACTGTTCCCAAAACACTCACCTCAAATTCAAGTTAAGTTGAAAGAGAAAATATTCCATGGAAATAGTAACCTAGAGATAGTTGGAGCAGCAATACTAATATCAGATAAAATAATCTTTAAGTAAAAGCTCTCACAAGGATGAAGAAAGATAACATAAACATAAAAAGAATCAATTAAAGAAGATATAACAATTATAAATTTATGAACCTGACAGCAGAACCACAAAATATGTGAAGAAAAACATTGACAAATTTGAAGGGAAATCTACAGTATAGTAGGAAATCACAATATAACACTTTCAATAATGGACAGAGCATCTAAAAAAGAAGATCAACAAGGTAATAGAACATTTAAATGATGTTATAAGCCAACTAGTCCAAACGTAGAAGAGTAGAACAATTTAGTTAATGACTGCAGAATAATCTACCATAGTGCACACAGTCATTATCTAAGATAGATATATGAAGTTTCAATGAATTAAAATTATTGAAATTATAGTGTATCTTCTACAGCCACTGTGGAATGATGCTAGAAATCAATAAGAGAAAGGTAGTGGAAAATTCAAAATATGTGGAAATAAACCACATATTCTTAAATAATGTATAGTTATTCACATGGGGGAATAGGATGTATCTTGAGGTGAATGAAAAAGAAAACTCAGCAAGCCAAAAGTTATGGGATGCATCAAAGACATGAAGAGAAAACAACCTCTAACTCATTCTGAAGCCAATGTCATCTTAACAGCAAAGCCAGACAAATATATGAGATAAAATTGCAGACCAATATCTTTATGGATATGGATACAAAAATCTTAAATAAAATACTAGTGCATCAAAAGAATTGTCTACCCTGATCAAGTGAGATTTGTCTTAGTTAGGCATTCATGAATATTTCAACATAAGAAAACCAATTGATTTGCTAATATGTATCAACAGAAATAAGGAAGAATAGGGCTGTTTCAATTGATGCAGAAAAGGCATTTCATAAAGTCCTTATCATCCCTTCTTTTTTTTTTTTTTTTGCATGGGCAGGCACTGGGACTCGAACCCAGGTCTCCAGTGCAGCAGGCAAGAACCCTATCTGCTGAGCCACTGTGGCCCGCCCATCACCCTTCTTGATAAACCACTTAGAAAACTAGGAAACGAGGTAAATTTCTTAACATGATAAAAGACATGTAAGAGAAACCAGAGCTCACATCATATTCAATTCTCAAGACTGAAAATGTTCTCTGTAAGATCAGGAATGCCCAATGTCAACATTGTTACTCACTGGTGTATTAGTAGAAGCTCTAGCCAGAGTAATCTTGCATGCAATAGAAATAAAATTGGAAAGGAAAAAGTAAAACTTTCATTATTTGCAGATGACAATTCCAAATTTCACAACAAAGCAGTAAGAGTTAATGGATTCAGGAAAGTGGCAGCGTACAATATCAACATACAAAAACCAGTGGTGGCTCTAAACATTAGTAAAAAATAATCCAGTGATGAAAACAATAAATCATTCCATTTATTATTATGAAAGAATCAACTATCTATGAACAAACTTAATCATGGATGTAAAGGGCTTGTACATGACACATTTAAAATCATTGAAAGAAATTAAATGAGACCTAAAATAAAGTATCTCTCTTCATTGATAAGAAAATCCAATATGGTTAATATATCAATTCTATCCAAAGCAAATTACAGATTCAATGAAATTTCAATCAACATTCCAAGTTTTCCTTATGAGAAGAATTTAGGGAAATTAAATCAGAACTGCAATGAGACATGTCTTTATACCACAAGCATGGTTATTATTTAAAAAACAGGATGCATTAATTTCTGGCAGGGATGCTGAGAAATAGGAACCTTCATACATTATTGTTGAGAATGTAAAATGACAGCTGCTATAGGAAACAGTTTTGCAGTTCCTTAAAAAGTTAAACATAAAACTACCATATGAATCCCACATCTAGATAAATACTCAAAATAATTAGAAACAGGGACTAGAGAGATTTTGTACACCAGTCTTTATAGCACTATTGTGAAGACAATAGCCAAAAAGATGGATACCTCCTAAATATCCATCCATAGGGGAATGGACAAGCAAACTGTGGTATGTGTGTATATATAATGTAATATCACTGAGTTGTAAAAAGGAATAAAGTTGTGATATAAGCCACTACACATTGATGAAACTTGAAGACATCATGTGAATGAAATAATCTGGAACTGGAGAAATAATTGAGATATGATTACACTTATAGAAATTACCTAGGATATGCAAACTCATGGATTACAGAAAGTAGAGTACAAGTTATGTGGGGGGACAGGAGGAGAACCAGGAGATAATGCATACTGGGTTTATGGTTTTTGCTTGAGGTGATGGGAAAATTCTGGTAATGGATAGTGATAAGGGTATGTACAACATTAGGAGCTTCACTATTCCCACTGAAATGTATCCTTGGGAGTCATTGAAAAAAGAAAGCTTTTTTTCCTCACATTTAAAGAAACAAGAGCATCTAAAGAATCAAAAACAATTAATGCAATTCATGATTCTCAGTGGGCCCTAACAATGGAAAAGACTCAAAAGCATGTTAGTAGGACATATGAAAAAAAACTGGAAAATAGACTGGAAATTTTATGTCAGAATATAAAACTTTAAGTTTTATATCAATATTAAATTAAAATGTAGGGAAGTATAAATCTTGTGATAGGAGGTGGTTTCCTTTACCATGCACTCAAAACACAAGCAATGAAAAAGGAAATAGGCAATTAGTACCTCCTCAGAATTAAACACTTTGCGCATCAAAGGAAGTTAAAAAGACAACTTACACAATAAGAGAAAATATTTGAAAACCACATATCAGATAAGGGTATAGTATCCAGAATATATAAAAAGATTCTGTAACTCAACACCAAAAAGACAAACAACCCAATTAAAAAATGAGCAAAAGACATTAACAGACACTTTTCAGGAGAGGAAATACAAATGGCCAAAAGGCATATGAAAAGATGTTCAACTTCACTGTCTTTTAGGGAAGCACAAATCAAAACCCCAATGAAATATCATTTCACATCCACTAGAATGGCCATTATAGCAAAAAAACATAAATTGACAAGTACAGAAGGGAATATGGAGAAAGAGGCAGACATCCCACACATTTGGTGGGAATGTAAAATGATACAACCACTCTGGAAATCAGTTTGATGTTTCCTCAGTAAGAGGATCTGCTCTCTGTATGATTACTCTTCTTTCAAAGAGTTTTATCCAAAGCTATTCTTTCCAATTTCTTTACTCTCTTCCCCTGTTTCTATTTTAATAGGGATTGATTTTCTTAAATAAATGTAAAATTTGTACAAAAATATCTTCTCTGAAAGTGATTTGTAATCTATACACTTCATTCCTGGGAGATGTCTTGGATGCCAAATCCCCATCCTTTGAGCCGTGGGTTTTTTGTTTTCTCCAAATAAATCTGCTTTTTAAAGTTCAAAAAGCAAAGTTAATGAGACACATGAAAAAACTGGAACGTAGACTCTAAGTTTATATCAATACTAAATTTCTTGAACTTCATAGCTGTACTTAAGGGTGATTACATGAATGAATAACCTTGTTTTGAGGAAATGTACATGGAAATACTGTGTTTAAGCAGCATGATATACATAACCCATTCTCACATGATTAGAAATTTAAAGATAAGTGAATAGATGAAATGATACAGCAAATATGGGAATATGTTAAAATTGGTGTATTGTTTGAAGTTTGTATTATTTTTCCAAATGCTCTTTAAGTTTAAAAATATTTCAAAATAAAAAGATATATATATATATATTGAGAAGGGAATTAAAATCTATTCTATAAACTCAAACACCAACAAAGGCAGTAATGGAAGAATTAAGTAACCAAAAATATTTTTGTAAATCAACTAACAAAAGGCACAGTATAAGCCCTTTCCTATAAATAATTACTTTAAATGAAAATAGATTAGATTGTAATTAACACAGAGATTTCCATAATGGGCAAAAAATGATAAAACACTGTCTATGCAACCCACTTTAGACACAAAGTCCCAAATAGTTTGAAAGTGGAAGAATGGCAAAAAATTTAACAATACTGAGTGCAAACAGTCACCAAAGGAGAGCTGGGCTGGCTATAAGAAATATCAGACAAAATTAGGTCAGTTATTATTATGAGACATATAAGTATATATCTATAAAAGGATAAATCTTCAAGAAGATATAATTATAAATATATATGCACACAACAGAAAACCAAAATATATGACTGTTTGAAGGGAGAAACAATGCCACAAAAATAAAGTTATCCACTTTCATAAATGGATAGAAAAATTAGACAGAAGATCAATGTGGAAAGACTTTTCAAACCTATAAACAAACTAGACCCAGAAAAATACACACTCATCTCAATTACACACTTGTATTTCCTAAATCAGACCATATGTAACTCCATGACATTTCTAAAAACACTGAAATCATAAAAATCTTCTGTGACCAAAATGAAATGAAACTAAAAGTCAGTAACAGAAGACAAACTGAAAAATTCAAATATGTGAAAATTAAACAATACTTTTAAACAACCAATGAGTCATAAAAGAAATCATAAAGGAAATAAATGCTTTGAGATAAACAGAAATGAATGTACAACATATTTTTAAAGTGATAAGAACTTAAACTGAATGAGGAACTTAGAATGGGAAAGGCCAGAGGGAATCACTTTAGATAATTATATTTAGTATATAGTTACAAGACAAAAAGTTTGAGGAAGACTGTTTATCACAGCATTATTTATAACAAGGACCTGTGAAGAGTCTCAAAACAAATGACAAAAAGCAGTTAAATGTGGTATACAGCAGTAACATTGAAAATAGCCTTCAGTCAATATAAACAGAAGATATTTAAACTATATTGTGGCATGGAAAAGAAATAAATAGCAGTTCAACAAAAGTTGTGAAAGTAATTGCCCATGTAAGAGTCTGGATATTAATAATGAGTAAAAATATGAATATTACATAAACAGCATTAGGCCATTGATGTCCTGAGTGCTTTTGTGGTGTTTGTGAGAACAGTAGGGTATTTGTCTACTTTTTCACAGGAACCCCTTTCCTTGCTGCCTGTTCAGAAGAGTAACATCTTTTGACCAAGGCTAAAAATCATGAAGAAAGACATTCACTTATATATATGTCATCCTCCAAAGAGGCATGCTACTGGAGAGTCATGTTTGAAATCACTACCTGTGGCCTCAGGAGGTGGCTCAGATCTCAGTTCCAATATTCTACACTTGTCTGTCTTTTGTTAGTCTGCACATGGGTGTTTCAGGTGATGTAAATAGAGAAGGTGGCCAGAGTCTTCCATCTCTTTCCCCTTTAACAGTCTACTTGGAGGGAGGATGAGGTAAAAACTTGGTCGTGAGAGGGATTTGCAAAAAAGGAAAAGTTAGGGTTTTATAGGATGCTGGAATTTACCTTTAGGTGATAATCTGTGATGGGATCAAATGTAATCATGTTACTTTACACTCAAATTAACAGTCATCAAATATATATATATGATATTAGATGCATCTGAGGTATATACAATACTTGAAGAAATATACTGATTTGGAGTTAAAGTTCCTTTATGCAACTATTTATACAAATATTTATGCAACTCTTTCTGGGATACTATATTGAACCCAAAGTAGTTAATAAAGCTTGACAAGCAATTCTGACAAAATATAAATGTTAGGCACAGGGTTGCTAAAGGATTCCACATGAGACAGCAAGTTAAAGTTTAATAGTTAATTGCTTAAGAGAAAGAAACAGAGAGCAAAGGTAGAGCAGGCAGGTGGGAGCCAGAAAAATCCACCAGCAAAAGGAAAGGAAAAATGGCTCCAACTCTCTGACAGTTTGTGGTTTTAAAGGAAAAACAACCCCAGAGGGGTGGGGGTGACACATTGCCACAGACATCACCAGGAGATATCAGACTGGTGCAATCATGACTTCATGCTCAAGGTTATCTGGTCTGGCCTCTGGCAGGTGAGCTCTTGGCATGTTTGTACTCACTATATTGCTATCACATCAGGTCCTGTCAGAAAAGCAGCTGAAGGAGAGACAATGAAGGTGCCCCCATGCCACAGAATCCATTTTGTTTGTTAGGTTTTATTTTCTCATACCTGACAATAAAGGTGAATGATTGCTAAAAGGCCTATTTCCTTGTTTACTACAAGTGAGAGAACATAACTTTGGAAAAATTCATTCATGTGAAACTTAACAGACACATGAATTATTATATTCAAGTTTGAAAGTACAAGAAAAAGAACTTATGGATCATTCATCATCAGATAAAGATGATTATTATGGGAAAGAAGCATACAAAAATTGAGATTATGGATGTCCCAATTTCATCCTTCAAATGGAGATACAAAAATTAAATTAAGTACTTTCATATTTTGAATTTTTAACAGTACAAATTTGATTTCACTGAATACAAAAAAACAGTCACTGAATCAGTTTTTTTCTAACACACAGACAGGCACTGGAAATCTAACCTAGGTCTCCAGGATGGCAGGTGAGAACTCTGCCACTGAGCTACTACTGTCCACCCTCAGTTTTTAAATATGCTAACAATTTAAGTCCTCAAGAAATTTCATTTTAGATAGTCTTAAGCAGAATGCAATGGTAAATACTGAAAATCAACGTTATATGGCATTTTTCTAAAACACATTACTCTTATGCACAAATTTTACTTAGTGCAAATTTATTATAATTTGAAGTGTTGGCCCTTGCCTTATCTGACCAGGACTCCTGGTCCTTGACTCCTGAGACAAAGAATGAAACTTGAGTTGAAGTTGGGAGAGCAAGTTGATTTATTAAAAACAGAGAGTAAAGAAAGGAAGGAATACATCCTAGAGAAGGACGGGCTCAGCTGGTTAAGAACCAGGGTTGGCCCTGGTCATAGTTCCAGTTCAGGTTTTTATGGGGCCAGCTGATGGTAATATTGCAAACACATTATTAGCGGGCTTTCTCAGGGTTTTTAATTTGTGACTGTCTCTTTCTTTAACGTGGTGTTCTGACCACACTTTGCTTAATTTAACCATTTAACCATCCATTAAAGGTGGAATGTTCTAACTGCAGTTTGTTTAATTTAACCATTTAACCTTATGTTAAGGGTGGGATATTCTGACTACAGTTTGCTCAATTTAACCATCAGTTAAAATTGGTTCTAACCTCCTGGAGATGGCCGTGGGCAGTTCCCTTCTTTCCATGTGGTGGGCTCATGGCTTATCAACTACCTAAAGGTGGATGACATATACCTATCTTAAGTTGAAATTCACAAAACATAAAATAATTCCTTTTAAACTATACAATTCAGTGGTGTTAGTACATTCCCATGCTGAGCAAGTATGACCACTATCTATTGATCTGTCGATATATTTTACAAACAATATCAGTTACAGTGACATGAAAGACATTTCAGTATGCTGTACTTATTTTTAAATAATTTGAGATCATTGGATCCTGAGAAATTTTCCAACATGACAATTTTCTCAATTAAAAAAATTAAGAAGTATGTCAAAAATTTTATTGATAATCTTGCTTCCATTAAAAAGGAAAGTAAAACATATAGTAAATTTTGGTTCTATGTGTAAATAACATAGCTGTAATTAAAACAAATGATGGGATTTGTAATATTTGTAGTTACATTTCTTAACATTTTTAAACTATGTTATCATTGCAGGAAAAATGAACCATTAAAAAATTATGAAAGTCTATATGGGGGCATCACTTGCCCTTTCCCCTCAAGCTCCCATGTGTCTCAGCCAGGACCACCCTCTCCCCAACTTATCTGGCTGGAAATTTCCAATATTTTGCATATTCATTTCAGTATTGTAGATGTTCCCCCCCCTTTCTGACTCTCTACCGGGATTTTCTCTAGGAACAATCCTGGATCCATAAAAAGATCTTACATCATGCAAGATTTTAAACCAGCAATTCCCTCAATGAACAAATACTCTGGAAAAGTAAGTCTTGCTTAAATATCAGAGGAAAATGAATAAATCACATAGAAACAGTGAAGAGAAAGGTTCAGTGGTCACTATTTCAGGAAAAAACTTCTCAGAGGAGTCAGTGGCAAAGATGCCTCCTCAAAAGCAGGAATGGAGAGAAAGCATTTTACTCACTGCAAATGACCAAGATATCCAAGAGTTGAGCTGCCTTACCTTGTGGATCCTATGTGGACAAAGCTCCATTTTCAGTGTGAAAGCAGCAACAGGCTCTTGGGAACTTAACTGCAGGACATTTCCGGGACAATTTGAGTCATCATGGGGTGGGGAAGTGGGTTTGGATGCCTGCTGGAGAATGCACCACTTCCTCTCTCTCTGGATGAATCTCTTAGGTGGGGCTGAAACTCCTCAATGCCAAGCTGCATGAAGTGGGCTCCAGCACAGTCAACAGGGAAGCTATCCAGAAGGAAGGCTCTGCAGAAAGAACAGAAGTGGGGGAGACTTCTGGTCCAGACCCAGATTCCTCAGTCCCCAATTAGGCCTGGGAAACAAGCTCTTTTTCACACCCTTCAACTATCTGCCTCATTGCATTGTGATGCTTAAAATGCAGATTAAGCATCTTAATCTGCATTCCACTGTGATTCTCTCTGCAGGTGCCACCCACCTGGGTCTTTCCCTCCTTCATCCCACAGCATCTATACTCTGTCAAGTCAGGAAATATCCACAGTTTGCTGGTGAATTTGGTTGGGAATTCTGAAGGAGAGTGGTCTGTCCAGGGTCACATATCCAGCTAGGAGCATCACCAGCCCAAGCCAGTGTTCCCAGTATACACTGCAAGGAGCTGGAGGAGTGGCAGAAGCCCAGCAGAGGTGTTGCTTAACAAAGGGATGATTGAGGCCCTTCCTCCACCACAAACTCTTTGGAACATGCCCCAAGGAATTCCTGCCAGTTGTTGGGGGTGGGGATGGTTGTTCCTTCCCATAAGTAAATAAGCCTTTATTGTGTCTATTTCTTGTGAATTTCTCTCAGCTACTACTATAAAAAACATTGTGCCCAGGAAGTGAAAAATTAACAAATTATTAGAATTGCAAAGCTTGTTTTACACTGAGGAGCTGAACTACCTTCCTGAAATATTTTCTATCTTTGGATCTAATCCATACCCCAGCACCTTGGAGTTCATAATGTCCACATGCTGCAAGATGTATTCAAGTGTCTTAGGAACTGGAATGTTTGAGTATTGGTCTCCACCTGTCACTGTGGTTGGAGTGTGCCCTAAACTTTGTCTGCTCCTGTCTCTCTTTATCTAATTATATATATAAAGAAAAGGAAAGCAGAACCTGACTGTGAGTGCTACCATGATTTCCTCTAGGATAAATGTAGGGGGCTCAGAATTATACCTCTGCTTCCTTTTAGCTATTTTATTATTTATTTGATTTTATAAAAACATTCTGTGCAACTTTCAGAGTAACAATGTGCCAGAAGGGGATCATTCAATTGATTATTCCAAAATTTTTACTTCAGAGGTACCATATATGGGATTCATTCATGTTTTTCCATTTTCCTTTATAAAACTTGTGAGGCAAATAAAATCATTTGGCCACACTACTGTTATAGATGCATGAAATTAAAGTGAGAATTTGTGATGGGAAGCAACTGGGACAATGGGAATGAATTATTTAACTTTACATTAATTATAAAACATTTACTATAGCTGAGTGCTGCATTAGGAGAATTTTGCACTGATAACCCAGGACTGAAGGATCAAAACAATGTTCTACTAGGCCTTGGAAATTAACTCTCCACTCTTTAACTATGAACTACAAGATGCCAAGGTGATCTGCTTTGCATTCCTTTGACTTGGCTGCTCACAAAGAAAACATAAAGTAAAATGTCTCCCTCTTAATGTAAGTGATTCTCAAATCATATAGCAGCATATTCTGTATTAGGGTAAATGAGAGACTAGATTTGCTCCACTGTTCATATTCTCAAATACCCTTCAATTTTCAACTTGTGGCCTGGGGTTAGAGTAATTGAAGAAAGCCCTTTTACAGGGAAGAGTATGGGGATATATGACAAGTTCCAACTGGAGCTTCTAGACTTCAGCATTTCTGCATTTGAATAAGGTGATTAAAATCAGCTATTGGATTTGAGAACAATGTATGTCATTTTCAGGAGTAAAATAGGCCCTCCTTTCCAGTGGAAACCATGCACTGGAGGTACAAAAATAGAGGCAAAACCTATTCTGGAACCTGTGATAAACTGCCTTGACAACCTTTCATCTGGGCTGAGAAGTGTCCCAAAGAGTTGTATTAGTTAGGATTTTCTAGGGAAACAGAACTGACAGGTGATATCTGCAAATATTATGAGATTTTATAAGAGTTTGTCATGTTTCTATGGTGATGGGCAAGTCCAAATTCCATAGCACAGACCGCAAGCTGAGAACACTGATGAAAGTTTACAGTGACTTCCCATGGAGAAGCTTGATGGCTGGGGTATAGTTGGAAATTCTGTCTTTGGACAATTGAAATCATGGCTTCTCCCTTTAAATATTTCAATTTATTGCAAGAGACTTCAATCATTGTTGAAGGCAATATCATCAGTTGATTTTGCATGTAATCAGCCATAGACACAAGCAATATACTGATGATCTAAGTCCACAAAATATCCCCATTTTAATATCAGTTCAGTACTTGTTGACCAAACAAGTGGATAACTGTAGGAATATAAAATGCAATACTATAAATTGGCCCCTGCAGGTAAAAAAATCCATATGTTGAATTGTTACTGAACAAAGGCAGTATGCAAGTAATGCTCAAATGGTATTTGAGAATATGGATTCTTGCCCATGTGCTCATATGACCAGCTCCTGAGACACCAGGGCTTCAAAGAGAGAAAAGTTTATTACTAGATGTGTAGCAGGAAATCAAATGGCCTGTTGGTTCAAAAATCTGTTTTCCAAACTGCAGCAATTATGATAGTTTTATAGCATTAAAAGATGGACGGGTTTCAGAATAATGAGCACAGTGATCCCAGAGGATGTAATTAGAGATCATGTAATCATTGAGCATGCACAAATTTAATGCATACTTAGTCACAGAATGTATGTAAGAAAATGGCAGCTTTAATATGATGTACATGATTTTTAGTAAAATAAAAAGGTATAGGTCACTTACAAGTTAAAATCTAAGCTGTTGTTCATTATTGCAAGGTGCTGAAAATAGATGATAATTAATACTTTAAAATATCACCTTAGGTGTGAGACTAAAGCAAAAAATGTTTATTTGTCACAAAATTAATATTTTGACTAGAGCACTTCCTAATATAACCCATGTAGATAGTTTGATTAAATGTCATAAGTACTTGGAATCTCAGGTAGCCACATGAGATTTTGCTGGTTTGTCCAGAGTGATTCCCTGATGAATCCCAGAATGATTTGATCAGTGACTGGAAAAATATTTGCAAGCCCCCTTCAGGGAATGGTGAGAATGGGGAGAAATTCAATTTCCCCAAGTTGAATTCTTGATATTCTCACAAGCAGTGTGGACAACCAAAGCTATAGTCTGAGCCCCCAGTCTTGGGGTTTGTTCATATGAAACTTAACCCCACAAAGGATAGGTCAAGTCTACTTAAAATTTAGGCCTAAGAGTCACCCCCAGGAGGGCCTCTTTTGTTGCTCAGATGTGGCCTCTCTCTCCAGCCAA